>JAKVQU010000015.1:0-152912 GCA_030462985.1 Schwanniomyces sp. yHRVM31
TTTATAAAAGGAATAAGTTTTTCCTTGTTATCATATATTTACATATCAATATAACATTGTTTTCTATATAATAACGTCTCCATAAGTTCATCTATTTAGGTATTATAGTCTATCCTAGTTATAAAGTCTAAAAGTTTCCTAACAAAAATTATAAAAATATGAAGCTATATTAAGCTTTAAATAACTACTAGTAACCAATAAGATCTATATATCTAATTATACCGATAAGGATAAGCAACGATATGAACGACGATTGGTCACGGGTATACTTAGGTCCGATCCAATTAACACTTGAATCAATAGATTGAAAGAACCCATTATTAACAATGATAAGTTGTTATCAGAATATCTGAAATGTTGTTCAGAAATCCCAGCCTGAAGCACATCGAAAAACTATATAAGATGTTATACTTCCCTAATCTTGTAGCTCAATCTACAAGGAAGTTAGACTAATAAATACTTCGCTAGCCTTTATAATTAATTCACGTTATACAATTACCTTATGGGGACTGATTTCCTTACAGAAAAATGTCATCCTAATACCTTATTCACGTATTATAGATCACACTATATTTAGGGTGTTTTGCAACTTCTGAAGGTTAATCCAGTCTCCTTACATAAATGTTATAAATTGGTATTGTAATAAACACACAGAGTGACATTAGCTCCCCAATAAGAGATAAAGTTACTAATAATATAAAAGATATCATATAAAGAGATGAATGACATTGAGGCATGTTATGGAATATTACTCTGAGGAATGTTGCTATTTGAATAGCATTTAAGAATTCATATCTACAAGACAAACCTGATATGAAAGAGAGGAGAACATATATTGTAATTACTATTGAATTAAGACCATTAGGAGTCAAGCTCCTGCAGTAAAAGTAAGAAATTTACTCTCAGATGGATTTTAGGTGTATTATACTTACTATTGAAGTGTATAAGAATAACTTATTGATAATCTCCTTCTAACAATCTTCTATATCCAGCTCATTAAATACTATTTTTGACTAGCTTAACTCCATAGTTCACTTCAATTATCCTCTTCTTGCCATTTATGATTTTATCTTCGTGGCTATACTATCATATATACCTATCCCCTCTCCTAAATCAATCACCTGATTGCGGCATGCCATATCAAAAGTTATATCATGTTTCTCCTCTGTTTATGTTAATTTTGTAGTGCACTCAAAATGATGCTTTAAGCAATATTCATTAATATATTAATACTATTTATATTACTATTTGAATTTCAAACTCTTCCTCTAATTCAGTATCACCAACTTCGCAATTAAGATCAAGTGTTTCATCGTCAAAAATTAATTTTGCATTTTTTGCGTCTGTTACCTTTATGTTTTTGATTTTCAAATAATGATCTAATAAAGCCTTTAACTTTGTAGCGGAGCTCACTTGAACAGTGACTCTTTTATTATCTTTCCCTTTTAGACCTATATTGAAATATTTTTCATTATTGTATTCATTTTCCTGTTCCCTTTTTATATCATCATCAAGTATTATCACATCATTATCAGTTTTAGTCGTATCAATAATTTTAGACCCCAGTTGTTCAAGAATATCATGATTTTCCATATGTCGAAACTCATCATAAATATTTTGAAAGTTCGAAGCATTTTCTTTTGGGATAAGCAAGCAATTTACCTCAGTGATTCTTCTACTATTTGCCCGTGGAATACCTAGTATGCTTGGTTTGAAAAAAGACTTCAATTCCATCTTACCATCTATCCATACTAAAGTAAAATTGTCTATCGAAGGAGTCAAATCCTTAAAAAAATAAACTAGGGCATCTTTTATGATAGTTTTAAAAAAAGTCGATCCTATAGCAGTAAATTTACGTGACAGAGTACGTGATTTGACTGGAATTTTGCTGGTTACATGAATATTATATTTCCTATTAGCTTCAGACTTTCTATCATCGCCATTTGATGTATAGTCTTTAGCATCCAATATTACTATCTCATCATCAGAATCATCCAAAACACTCGTAGAAAGCAATTCACCTAATTCTCTATTTATAAAGTCCGTCTTCTTAGGGATTTCTTCGGTCAGCATCTGGCTATTTTTTTGTGAGGGAGCGTTTGAGTCACTACTGTTAATAAATGTAGCAGCTTCATCATACTCTATCAAAGTATCTTGTGCACTTCTTTCCTTATTCTTCTTATGCTTATTTCCCTTTTTCTTTGGGGTAAACAGAGTCAATGCAAAAAAGTCATCTTCTATGGCAAAATTCTTCCTTTTCTTTGATTGTGGTTGAGCGTTCTCCTCATACATGCAACTATTACCTCCATTTCCTTCATTCATTTTGTTAAATTCTCTATCATTTTCTATGTCTGGATTAGTATCAACGGTGTCCTTCGTACTATCTATGGGTTCAACTAACATTGGCTTAAGAGTTCTATTATGCAGTTAAATATTCCTTATGAGTATATTATTTACAGGTTAAGCTTTTACAGATTAGATGCGTTTGTTTACTATTGATAATGTAACATATTTATTACTAAAGTTCAAAAAATAACAAAAGATAACAGGATCATGAGTAGTGGTACGCTGGGTAAGCTGATGCGTGATCTATCGTTCAAACCTAGGTTTCGTCATAATTTTGGCTGCAATGGAGAGTATTTTGATTTCATTGTCAAATACAAAGAGCAATGGGAGGATAAATTATTCTATATTGATGAGACAGAGATTGAGAAGCAAGCAAATACTTACATTCCCCTGTGTGAAATTGACAAAGTTAACTTTCCCCAACTTGATCTTAGCCCACTAGATCATGCAGAGTTACAAAATGAATTTTTGTTAAAAGAAGATCCTCTAACAGTGATGTTACGCCAAGGAAGCGATACCTCTAAACATCAGCTAAAAACAGGAGAAACAATAGACCTTAATCAAAAATTTAATAGAAATGGATTGATGATAAACACAGGGGGATATGTGACCTCAATGGAATGGTTGGTTAATCCAAAATCTGATTCACAAAAATACCAATATTTAGCAGTTTCGGTTATAAATAACAAATATGGCTTAAAAGATGCAATAAATAATGAACAATTGAGTTTATTCAATACAAAAGTAAACTCAGAATCATTCAAATCAGGAATCCAAATATGGAGATATGATTTACAATCAAACGAGATGGAATTATATAAATTTTATTTAACAAATAACTTTGGATGTATAAATAATTTGAGATGGCTACCAATCAATATTGAAGATGGAAATACATTAGGAATAATCAGTGGTACATTTGGAGATGGGTGTTTACATCTTTTTAAAATTGAAAAGAATGATAAAGTTATTCCAGAAGTTGCTAATGTAGAAAAAAGCTCAGTGACGTATTTTATCAATGATTCTAAGGAATCAAATCAGATAATTAGCATTACTTCTTATGACTTTTTAGGATATGACAAAATAATTGTTGGCCTAAATAACGGCTGCATAGCTGAGTTTATACTCCCAATAATAAACGACAGCGATGAAGAAGAATCTGAATTAAACGAACCTTCATTTATTCAAAGAATAGGAGACAGCTTAATCTCATCTGTCATGGTAGCAAAAGCTGCTGAAGAAAGATATGTGGTAATCATAAATACTACAGGAGTTAAAAGCGTGGCACTAGAATACAATGATTTCAGGTTTTCAAATATAGAAGCCTATCCTACTAATACTTTTGTCAAACCATCATATAACCCTAGTTTAAAGATGTACATTTTATCAACTACAATAGATTCAGTGGGGTACAATTTTATTAAAAATCCCCAAGAAGCTCCAAACTCTTTATTGAAAATAAATGGTATAGTCACCTGCTTAGCACTGTCTAGAATTCTTGGACATCCCTTGAATCTTATAGGTAGTTCGTACGGTGACCTATATATAGTTAATTCTTCAAGAAAACCATTAAATGGTTCAAAAGCGACAAATAAAACATTGGTACCATTGAGGTTATGGCAAGTGAGTTTAGATGAATCCAATACTTTACAAATATCTGGAAATCTTCAAATCGTAGATAGTGAAATGTCAGGATCGCTATCGATAACTCCCTCTGATATAATCATTTCTAGTATTGCATGGAATGAAAATCCCACTGGCTCTTCAATTTATACTGCTAGTATCATGGCCGGCCTAATTATTTTAGAAAGATTGGATCCTAAATTTAGTGGTAGATAATGTAATATAATATTAAATAAGTAAATCGCCTCTATTTCAATCAATAGTTTAAAACCAATGTACAAAGCCATGCGTGTAGTAGTGTATTCAATACTTTGGAAAATTTGGATCCACTTTATCGCTCCATGAATTTAAACCTCCAATAACATCTTTAACGTTTTTAAAGTTGAACTCGTTAATCATCCGTTGAGTTGCAGATTGAGAGTCATTCCCAAATCTACAGATAACGTATGCTTTATCCGACGCTTTGTCAAAGCCATCAGGTAAGTATGAATCTATACTGTCTAATTTCTTGAATTTATCTTCCCAACTAATGTTTACCGAGTTAGGCAATTTTACTATTTCAAATTGCTCCTTTGGTCTTACATCAATTAATAAATCATTCTTATCTTTTACTTCCTTAAACTGTAGCACATCAACGCGATGACTTGGATCCAAAGGAACCAAGTTAACTCTGCCACAAAATTCGCTATAATTGATTTCGAAGTTTTCTATTTTATCCTTTGTAATTGAAGGAGACTCACCACAAACAGAACAACTCTTTTGTTTATTCCTCATCTTAAACACTCTAATTTGTTGCTGCGGATATCCTGAGTACATTGATAAGAAAGGCTTAAAATTCTCCTTAGTGTAGAATCCAGTCAATACTTTAATCGTTTCTAGAGCCATAGTAACCCCAACTAAGCCGATACATGGTCCTATAACACCACCATCAGAGCACGTAGTAATTGAATCTGGAGATGGTGGCTGCGGATAAAAGCATCTATAACAAGGTCCCACGCCTTGGAAATTCAAAATGCTTAACTGACCATCGGATTTTAACCCTGAACCACTAATAATAGTCTTTCCACACAACACAGCACCATCATTAATCAAATATCTAGTTGATGGGGTATCTGTACAGTCTAGAACCAAGTCATATTGGCTTATAATTTCGAATACATTAGAATTTGATAAGCGATATGGGTAGGTTTGCACATCTACATAGGGGTTGAGTTTCCTGATATAACTCTTTGCTGATTCACATTTAAGTATGCCAACAGATTCGCTAGTGTGTAATACTTGACGGTGCAAGTTACTAATATCCACCACATCGTCATCGATGATTCCAATTTTCCCAATACCAGCTGCCGATAAATATAATAATGATGGACATCCCAAACCACCAGCCCCAATGACTAAAACCTTTGCCTTCTTGAGCTTGAGCTGAGCTTGTAATGACCCAAATTGAGGTACAATCATTTGTCTCCCATATCTCTGGTATTCTTCCAATGTAAGATGCTCATCGCAGGAATCAGATCTGCCATCCAGAATATTTGAGTCTAATTTCGAAAAGACTTGATCTGTATTGACAGCAGCTAATTTCTGCTTAAGCTGATTATTTTCGAGTTCTAATGTTCTTATTCTATCCAAGAGTTCATCAGACATTTTTTACTGCAGTAAAGTTTTATTGATTATTCTACTCGAAAATATCGCGATATAACCAAACCTAGTATTAAAGCTATAGTAATCTAAATACCGAAGGCTCTAAATTAAGCCTAGTCTTTCACATGCTTAAAAGACATATGGCGTGTTTATACAATTTTTTGTTTGACGAAGAAACTCTTTAAGTGTCTCAATTGGTAAACACAAGTACCAATTAATACAAATAATTGCACAAGAGTCCACTTAACAACTCTGGAATTAGTGGCTTCAGATTGATCTCTAAAGACTGCTTCTCTTTCTCTCATAAGCTCTTGCTCTAAGTGGATTTCTTCTAACTTCTTGTTTAAAGATTGGACTCTGCTGGTTAAATCATCAACCTTTCTAGTGGATTTAGAATCAGCATAATCATGTGCAGAGCCTATAGCGAGATCGAATTGAATACGGTGGTATTTTAAGTCGTTACCACCTTTGTAGACTGGACTTAAACAAATTCTGTGTTCACCAGAATCGATGGAAGTGAAATAGAAATCACCAGAACCAGACACTCTTTGATCTACGACTCTGTGGTCATTGTCAAATGTTTCCTAGATAATGTTAGTAATTGAACGAGGTATTTTAATGATACGTGTAATCATTGGAATCTGGCAACAAATAATGATTTCAGTAAATAAAATGGTTAGATTTCACTTCAGAAACAAACTAGAATGCGTACCATTCTAATTAACTCCCTACAACAGTATCATTCATGTCAAGAAGTACTTACATCAACAGTAACACGAATGGTTAGATCATTGTTATTATAGAAATCCTTGCTGTGTTCATTGTACTCCAGTACATCGATTTTACCAACAGCCAATGTTTCTCTTGGTAACTCTTCATAGAAACATCTAATTTCACCAGTCTTTAAATAAAAGTGCAATCCGTTAACCCAACTACACAAGCATATCAAGGTAAATAAAGCTTTAGCTAATCCTGTGTTCATCTTTCAATACGTGTGCTAAAATAAACCAAACACTAACTTCAACAAATGCCTACAAAATCAATTGGTAATTTCTCAATTTTTTTAACGCGTGTTCTTTTTGTGAAGAGCGAGAGCGAATTTGCCTAAGAATTGAATCAATTATTATGAAATATTTACATACTTAATACTATAAACATGTCTATCTTCTCTTGCTCTTGCTCTTACGTTTCAACTTATCAACCATAGTAGAAATTTCTGCATTCGAGGAAGTAGAATTAGACTTCTTTTGCTTTTTATTAGATTCTACACCCAATTTAGTATGGCGGTGTCTCTTAGAACGCTCAGACATAATTTGTTTCATGGTTTCTGTCTTCTTGAATTCAGAACTTGTTGGATCAATAGCGTAGTCATGATTCTCGAAAATTTCGTTGAAACGAGGATCGTTCAAATCAGGCTTGAAGTTGTCTTGGGTCATCTCAGTATCTATTTTAGCATTCTTCTTGTTCTTCTTTCTATTTTTCTGCTTTTCAGCTTTAACGATGTCTCTCATTGAGAAATGCTCTTTTTGGTCTTTATTCTCTTCGTCCATCATAATCAACTCAAGCTCAGCCTTGCTCTTTTCATCTTGGTTATTATTCTTATTATTCTTATTCTTATGCTTATTCTTATTCTTGGTCTTACTGTCAGTTTGTTCAGGTTCTGCAGCTTTTTGATCGTCTTGGTCTTTCTTGAACTTCTCCATTCTACGCTTTCTACGTTCCTTTTCTTTACGTTTGTAT
The DNA here is from genome assembly GCA_030462985.1 of Schwanniomyces sp. yHRVM31. Classification (NCBI taxonomy): domain Eukaryota; kingdom Fungi; phylum Ascomycota; class Pichiomycetes; order Serinales; family Debaryomycetaceae; genus Schwanniomyces; species Schwanniomyces sp. yHRVM31. Next base: position 7,351 of record JAKVQU010000015.1, read on the forward strand.
GCTGCAATTGTACTTTCATCTTCTTCGGACTTTTGGTCGGCTTCTGGAGATTTCTCATCAAGACCAGGGTTGAAAGTAATTTCCATGTCAACATCTTCTTCTTCGCCACCTTGATTAACATCTTTTCCGAAACTGAGGCCACCCAATAGATTCTTATATTTGTTTTTAGCTTCAACATTTCCTTCTTCTTCACTTTCTTCAGTGTCAGAAGCTAAATATGCTTTGAAGTCCATTTCATCAATCTCCTTCTGCGAAAATTGCCTAGAAGCCAAATTTTGTCTTTCCTTTGGAGTTTCATCCCATGTTAACTTGACTTTAGAATGTTGTAATGCATCAGTTACGAAATTTGATTCTGGCTTATACGATGCAGGTATCTTGGTACAGGTATCTTTAGCTTCGCTTTCATCAAATTCCATATCTTCTGGGATATATCTCAAGTCAAAAATGTTAGCAGTTGACTCAAATTCAGTACCATCACAATTATCATAAATCAGCTTAGCAGTATTGACTGAGTCACATTTTACAACTGCATAGTAATATCTTAATCTTTGTAACTGATAACGACGCAAAGCTTTACTGTCATAATCTTCTTCACCATTATCCTCAGTATATAACTTTCTGGCTGCCTTTTCTAAATCGTCAGCATTATTAACATCAATATCGGAATCGGAATCAGATTCATCATCATCTGCCTTACTCGACTTTTTCTTAAATAATTCACGAGGAGGCCCTTCTACTTCTTCCTTTTGCATTTGTTCCTTACCAAATTCAGATGGATAAATGGCAACAGATTTGATTAATCCATTGCCAGGCACAAATGACAAAAATGTGGCCATCAAATCAACAGCTCTCAAGTTATCCCAGTCCATATTGACGACCGCAAAGGAGTTTGTAGGATCACCTTCTTCGGGTTTAGTATCTTCTAATTCGATTTCGGATTCTTCTTCCTCAAATATAACTTCATCTTCAGAATCATCAGAGTCGGATGAATCTGAATCCTCTTCAGATGATGATGACCCTGATACCTCACCTCTAGCTCTATCTAATAACTTTTTGGCACTTTCATCATCATCATCATCCTCATGCTCACTTTCGCTTTCGCTACTAGCCTCACTATCATTTTTATCTTCATTTTCAGGTTCCTTTTCATCTTCGTCTTCATCTTCACTTTCATGTTCATAAAATTTATCAAGATTACGCTTTTCACCCCCCTTTATTTTTCTACCATATCTGTCTATTTTTGCCTTTTTACCACTAGATCCAGCACTTAACTTTTCTAATTCTTTTTTGCTGAAACGGCTATCAACTTTGACTTTAAACTTATTTATGTTAGGCAACTTGAACCTTGGGTCATTGTGAACTGATGCAAATCTACCATCCTTAGTTATAGGTTGAGACTCTACTTGTTTTTTACTATTGTCCTTAGCCATCCTATCCAACAACTACTGCTATGTATATATTTAGAAATACGAATCAATATTAATGAAAATTCATAAGTTATAGATGTTCATCGGTTAAAACACGACTTCATCGATTTATAGACTCTATACAGAACCACCACTTGAATTATTATTGCCTACTAGGCCAACCATTTCAAGAAATGCCCTTTCTTCACCTAAGTTCTTGAGATTCACACCCTTTCTTGCTTCCGCTTGCTTTTCTTCCCATTCCCATTGCTTTCTTTGCTCTTCCAATTCCTTAGTTGATCCTATTCCCCATACTTCTAGGTCAGTGATAAGAAAGCGATCTTCAAAATCATCGTTAGAAATATCCTTTTGCCTTGAAGTTTGGAAAAATGATACTGAATTTTTATTTGGTGAAGAAATGTGCCTGAAAATGGCAAATTCTAAATTCGCTTCAATGGTTAAAGAAACAGTTCCTGGTAAATACTTCTTTACTCCATTCTTATTAATTGGTTGTTCATTACCAAACCCTAACCCCATTCCAGTATTATTGAAATAAATCAGCTCACCGTTTAAAATTGTATTATGAATACTAGCATATGAATCCAATCTTGGCAATAAATTAATAATCATAGAATTTTCATCACCGAAGTTTTTCTTATTAGAATGCCTCCATGGCAGATTTATAACCACTGCATAACATATTTTATTAGTTTGACCTTGCCACTCCCTTACAGACTGTTCGTTTGACCTAAAATACGTAGGATATTCTTCATCAAACTTTTGGTACCTCTTATTTGTCTTTAAAGTGTTATCTTTTAATCTTTTACCTGAGACCAATAGTAAAGTGGGTGCCTGCCACTTAAATACTTTCAGTTCCAAAGATCTAATTGAAAACCCTGCTTCTGATCCAGCGTATAATTTTATGAGATTTTCCTTAGAAACAATGATGCTGGATTTCTTCCCTTCCAAAATAGAGGATATTACGGATATTGAACTTTTATTAACCATTCTTGAAGGGACAAATTCAACGTGCTTCATTTTTGGTTGTTGATGCACATTCAATTCTGTAGGTGCTTTCTGCTTGAAGGTATCTTTTGATGATAACAAACCCTCATTAAACAATCTAATAAGAGCAGACCTCATAAAAAACATCTGATACTGATTCATTGCATGGTTAAATTCTTCAAACGATATATTCATTAGTTGATAATTTTTTCCAGTTATATTGGGATTGAAAAACTTTAATATACTGATACTATATTCATGATAATTAGACCACTGATTAGAAAATTGATCTTTCAATACTTCCTGCAGAAGGGGGATTCTACCATGCAACGAACTTATAATTAAAAAGAATGTTATTAGTTGAAGTAAGTCAGAAGCTTTTACTCTTAACTCATTAACTTTAATGCCATCGAAGTTTTTTATAGTCTCAAAGGAATTCCAAACGATATTTGCACCTTCACCCCCATGGTTATCTTTATGGTCACTTTTGACTTTTAATTGAACTACATACGGAATTTTATCTTTTCCTTGTTCTTGCAAAATTTGGCTTTGGTTCTCTTCTTTCTCATACTGTCTGGAACCTTTCTCGTTAGTTAAGCTTAATGAAATAAATAATAATTTAACGTAATCAAACGTGGGTGAAACAATGCCTTGATATTTATCGCCATGGAAGATAGAAGATACTAAAAGTCCTTTTAAATTTAAACTGGATGTTACACCATTGTCAGAGTCTTGTAAGAATGGATATTGTCCTATTATTTTCAAAGACTCATGTAATACATTGATTGCAATCCAGAATTCAGGATTTAATATATTTAATTGTTGATCCCTCAGGAGAATTTTGAAGATGAATGGGATTTCATTTGATTCTATAGCATTGTTGCCAGAAAAATCACTAGCATTAACGTTTTTTAATATACATCTTATTTCTACCTTCAGCAACTCTAACACACAATCATTGAAGAAATTCTCAATGACTTCAGCCCGAGAGAGGTTTTCAAGAACTAAGTCATCCCGCGTGCTGGTATCACTACTGATATTATGACCCATTCTATTGCAAATAAACTATGATACTCAATTTATAAATTACCGCAATTACTTAGGGGCAACCCCACTACAATTTATATAGAAACAAAAAGATGGAGTATATTAGTAATACAAAGGAGTACTAGGAAAGTATGTATGCATATATGATCATATCGTAGCCCGATAATGTAATTTGATAAGATATATATTCAAATCAAAAAATTACTTGAAAAAGTTAATTAAGAGTTCCTTTGATTTCATTTCTGCTTTATACAAGTAAAATTTTGTCTTTGCAAGCAACTTTGAAGTACCTGTAGGGGCGTCATCAATGGGAATACTTACATCATCAGGTCTATAGTAATTCTCGTTCAATTCTTGCTTTAATAACGACTTCGTGAATGATAATATTACTAGAGTCAGATATAATCTAATAGCTGTGATAACTAGAGTTGAACTGAAGATGAAAAACATTTCCCTGGATTGAGAAGCTGATTGTGGTGAATTCTTCAAAGTAGCACTAGTTTCATCGTAAGCTCCGGATTGGGTAGTTTCATCTGATCCGGTAGTATCTTCATTGCTGAACCAGAAATACATGAAATAAACGGTATAAAGAAACCCACAAACAGTGTCTGCTATATAAATTAAGCATGTCAACAGTATTTTTCTGGAAATCTTTTGTTTATTACTTAAGTTAGTCAAACCAGAGATGTAAAATGGTAATATTATGGTAGCAACTAAAAAGTACAACCATTGCCAGAAATTTATAGGGTGAAATGTGATAACTGAGAGAATACCATAAGCACCACCAGCCTTATTGATGATTGCAATACCCAATATGATTTCTACTCCAATGAAGAGTGGGACCAATCCTAAGAATCGCTTAATGTTAGTAAGCCTCTGAAGAAATTTGATTTGGAACCAACAATATTAAATTTAACTTACTAATGGTAGTATGTAATTAAGTTGTGAGCCGTGGATCATACTTATTTTAATGATAAAAGCGAAAAAATGGGATGTAATAACTACTATAAACAAAAATATTTCATCAATCGCATTGAAAATTTAATATTGCATCTAATTAAATTTTTTTGATTTTGATTGTGATTCAAAAAAATTTTATAGACGAACAAAGATGTCTTCTGATGAAATGGTTGACATTCACATAAAGCAATTAGATAATGAACATCATTCTTCTGATACGGACTCAACCGATAGTGATTCTGAAATAGTGAAAGATCCAAAGAAAAATAAAGAAGCATCTCAACCGAAGACAATTACTGATAGGGGTGAAATCATAGCTAAATATTCCGATAAAATAAAACTAGACGATATAAAGAAAGGTCCAAAGATTACGAAAGATAGAGCTAATAGAGCCACAGTGGAGCAGGTGTTAGATCCCAGAACTATGGGGTTTTTAGCCAAGATCATTAATAAAGGAGTCATCTCCAGAATCAATGGGTGTATCAGTACTGGTAAGGAAGCTAATGTATATCATGGGGACCATGAAGATCCAGAAGTCAGTCAAAGAGAATATGCTGTTAAGATTTACAAGACGTCTATTTTGGTATTCAAAGATAGAGAAAGATATGTTGATGGAGAATTCAGGTTTAGAAATACTAAAAACCAAAGCAATCCTAGAAAGATGGTTAAAGTGTGGGCCGAAAAAGAGTTTCGTAACTTAAAAAGACTTTATCTTAATGGCATACCATGTCCAGAGCCGATTGAATTAAGATCACACGTTCTAGTCATGGAGTATTTGACTAAAGGTAATGGACAGCCTTCACCTAAGTTAAGGGACCATCCATTCAAGGATGTCGAAGAAATAGCCAAATATTATCACCAAATGTTGCATTATATGAGAAGGATGTATCAAGAATGTAGATTAGTACATGCAGATCTTAGTGAGTATAATTCCATTGTTCATAAAGATATATTATATATCATTGACGTTTCTCAATCAGTTGAACCCGAACATCCGATGGCGTTAGATTTCCTAAGAATGGATATTAAAAATGTTAATGATTTCTTTGACAGGAAGAAAATCAATGTATATCCAGAAAGGTTAATTTTCAAATTTATAATTGAATCCAATGAGGTATTGGGAATTAAGGATAATAGTTATGAAGAACTTGAAGCATGCCTAGAAGCAATCCCTTTAAAAAGCGAAGATGATGATGATAGTGTCGAGGATGAGATATTTAGATCATTGCACTTAGTGAGATCATTAAACCATTTAGACGAAAGAGATTTTGAAAAATTTTCAAAGGGTAATGTGGATACTCTCACAGAATTATTAGGAAAATCCGAATTGGCTTCTGCGGACGAAGGTAATTCATCCAACACTCTAGGTTCGGATGGTTCTGAAAGTGAATATGATGATTCTGATGATTCTGATGATTCTGAGGTCGACGAGGAGAATCCTAAACCAAGAAGGAAGAAGGAAACAGCACCAAAAGGGAAAAAGTACGAAGATAGGGATGATAAGAAAGCCAGGAAAGAAGCCGCCAAATTAGAAAAGCAGGAGAAGAGAAAAACTAAAATGAAAAAGCATATTAAGAAAAAGATCATTAATAAAAGAAAAACCAAGTGAGTGGATCTTTTTGATTTCTAAGGTAGGAAATATATCATAAATATATCAATCAACTAATAGACGAATAAAGTTAATTATTAACTTTACATGTAGAATTTTTTTGACTAAATTCACGAATTCATATAAACTGTTATAAACTGTTTTTTTTCTGCAAATAAGTCTACGGAAATAAACCTTCACTGGAAGTGTAATAAAGTTTTAAATCATAATGGCAATAATTAATTACATGCAATATTGCCTAAGATCCTTTATACACTGACCCCAGCAAATACTGCATCGAGGAAGCAATTTACTGTACGACTTCCTAAAAAGCAGAAAAGAAGGAAACGGCTTTTTTGGAATATAGATTAGCAAAACTTTGATTTATACATGTTATCTTCAATTAAATATAAATAAATAAATCAATATATATATATATCTTGTTATATTGTCTATTACGCATTAATAGTTGCTGTTATTTCTGCCCCTTTTAATTCCTATTCTATAATGCCATGAAGAATTTACTGGTTATCTCCAAGTTTAGTATGACCGGGTAAGTTACATGTTCGGTTCTATTTCTAGAAGTAAATAATTAAAATAATTCCTTAGTTCAGTAGATGTTATACTTCTTTAATCAATTGATACACTAATCAGTTAACTTAATATGGAAGAGTTTTTAAAAGACAGTCCATCTGAGTTTAATTCCAGTACCGGAAGAAATACTGGAGAAGACAATAATAATTATTCCATGCGCCAGAATATGAATTACAAAGTCCATGAAGGAAATTCTCCATTAATTCTAGATTACGCTGGTTATGATCAGTCAATGCCTACATCTTCAGATGATGCTAATATTGCGTTACAAGAGCAGGAATTTGGTGGATCTAATATATACCACACTCTTTCAAACGATAATGCCCTTAATCCATCATCGTTTAGCAACGAACCATTCTTAGACGACGTGGATTTGTACGGATCTTCAACACATCAGCAACCGCAATTCGTTAACCCGTTATCTACCAATTTGGATGAAATTATTTCCCCATCAAATAACCAAAACAATACATTTTTGAATCCTCAGTATTTCTCACCACCAAGCAGAGCTAATAATTTTAACTCGCTCAATGCGATTGCAGAAGATTCTTTGTCAAATTCGTTTAGTAATAACACCTTTAGTCCCGATGTTTCAAGGCATGGAAGTATAAGTGTACCCACCGACAATAGATATAGCTACACTGGACCCGATAATTCAGGGTCATATCTTTCTCCTCAAGCTAATCCGCTGTATTTATCTCAAAGCGCCAACACGTTGGATACCCTCGAGGTATTAAAGTCGCCTTATAATGCCCCTACGTATATCAATTCACCATCCTTTACTGGAACACAAGCAACTAGCATTCCAAATAAAGCTTTGTCACCTAGTAGTCTGAATAATATGAGCACGTCGTTTCCAAATAGTCAGTCTCCAAGTGGAGGTAAAGACAACTCATCCACTAAACAGCTAACGAAAGAAGAGAAGCTTAAAAGGAGAAGAGAATTCCACAATGCAGTGGAGAGAAGAAGGCGTGATTTGATTAAGGAAAGGATCAAAGAATTAGGATTATTAGTACCCCCATCAATGCTAAACCCCCAATTATGTGCTGTTCAAACCCTTCAAAGAAATTCTAGAACCAACTCAAGAGAGATAAACGAATTACTATCTGCAATTAAGGTGAAAGAAACTAAACCAAACAAAAGCACAATTCTAAACAAGTCTGTAGACTACATTAATCATTTGCTTTACGTTTTAGATGAACAGGCAAAGACGAAGAAAGAACTTTTGGATAAAATTAAACAACTTGAGCTTGAGACTCAACCTGTAGCTGATCCTGAGACTACAATTCCCCAAACAAACCAAGACAGCTATTTTAACCCTGAAGACTTTTTCCTGGATGTCATAGGGCCTGGTAACACAAACAATGGAATATCGACAAATTCCAATAATGAGTTCTTTGAAGGCTTGAATTAAAGTGTATTATTTCGAGAAAATGATCGAATATAAATGCTGTACATAATACTATGCTCCTGGCAGGGCTAGGACATCCTTAATGCTTCTATAGATTTGATATATATATTCCGTTTTTACTTAATTGTATATCACGTGCATTTTATATCACACATATCTGCGTCTGATTTAAAGTTAAGGCCAGGCATAACATTCAAAGCACTTTTCTATACTATATGACTGATTCAGAAAGTGTCTTTAGACAGCAATTTTCAAGTTGGCATAACAGAGTTAATTCTTCTACAACAGCTACCCGTCCAGTTTTATCAGAATGGACTGACTATGTTAAAAGCAGTGCCAATAACTTATATACTTCATTACCAACCTATAACCAGCAATCTCAAAACGTAGAAGAGCCTTCGTGGTTTAAGTTATCAAGGCTCGAAAAATTAATAGGGTTTGCTTGTTGCTTGGGTGCCTCGTTGTTATGTTTTATTATTTGTTTTTTTACCTTCCCTGTGTTGGCACTAAGACCTCGTAAATTTGGGATGCTTTGGTCTATGGGTTCGTTATTATTTGTGGTATCATTTGGTATATTACAGGGTCCTTATAGTTACATTAAACATTTGCTATCAGGTGATAGAATCGTTTTCACGGCCGTATTTTTTGGGTCTGTTTTCTCAACTTTATATTGCTCTGTGGTGTTGAAGAGCACTATCCTCACTATTTTTACTAGTATCATTGAGATATTTGCTGTATTGTACTATAGCATCAGTTATTTCCCATTTGGTGCTCTGACGTTGACATGGTTTACAAGCTACATGATGGGGTATTTAGGAGGATTCATCGGGGGAATTTTATAGCATTACAAATTCAAATTGAAGTAACTTTATAGTTTGATTATCACCTACATAATTTTAATATCGTCTCATATAATAACATATCATGACAAATTCATACTTCTCTACTTAAAGCTTATCTGAATTTTGCAATTCCTCTTGTAATTTCTTATGCAAAGCACCTATCTTATCAAAATCAGTAGCTTGTGCTGGCCACCCAACTCCAAGACCAGTTTCATTGTCTCTCTTAGGAATCAAGTGGAAGTGTACATGGTCTACTTCTTGGTGAGCGATTCTTCCATTGTTCTGTAATACATTATATCCTTCACCATCTGGGGTATTGTTAACGTCCAATTTCAAAGTTTTGGTCAACTTCTTGACTACTGGCAAAAGATCAGCTAAGTACTCATCTGGGATGTTATGTAACTTAGCTCCGTGATACTTTGGAATAACGAGGCAATGGCCTTCAGTTGTTGGCTGGATATCCAAAAACGAATAAGTGAACTTGGTTTCAATTAACTTAAATGATGGGATTTCACCTTTAATAATCTTACAAAAGATACAGGAAGCATTAGTGGCAACAGTTGACATTTTTAACTAATTTAACTATTGTGGTTATGTATGGAATAAATTGGCCCTGATTATTTATAGAAACCACTAGAACCATATTGGAATCTCACAGCAAATCTGAAAAGTTACACAAAACAATTGATCTCCTTCATAGTTCGGTGGCAACAGGAAACAAGTTAGACACGTTAAGTTTAAGCTTTATTTAATTTTTATATTAATATTTGTTTAAAGATTTATAATTCCCCATCATAAGATATTAACAAATTGAAATGGCGGGCAATAAAAAAACATTATTAGACGCTTCGGGCGCCCAATCTGTTGAAGATAATACTGCTACTGCTATCTTGAGAAGAAAAAAGAAGGACAATGCATTGATTGTTGATGACGCTGTTAATGATGACAATTCTGTTATTACTATGTCATCTGAAACTATGGAATTATTACAATTATTTCGTGGTGACACTGTATTAGTTAAAGGTAAGAAGAGAAAGGATACAGTATTGATTGTATTAGCTGATGATGATATGGAAAATGGTGTTGCTAGAATCAACAGATGTGTTCGTAATAACTTAAGAGTCAGATTAGGTGATATAATTAGTATTCACCCATGTCCAGATATTAAGTATGCCAGCAGAATTTCCGTTTTGCCTATCGCTGATACTGTTGAGGGTATTACAGGTTCTTTATTTGATGTTTACTTGAAGCCATATTTCGTTGAAGCATACAGACCAGTAAGAAAAGGAGACTTATTTACAGTAAGGGGTGGTATGAGACAAGTTGAGTTTAAAGTAGTCGATGTGGATCCTGAAGAAATTGCAATTGTTGCCCAAGATACCATTATTCACTGCGAAGGAGAACCAATCAATCGTGAAGATGAAGAAAACAATATGAATGAAGTTGGTTATGACGATATTGGTGGTTGTAAGAAGCAAATGGCGCAAATCAGAGAATTGGTCGAATTGCCATTGAGACACCCACAGTTGTTTAAATCTATTGGTATCAAGCCCCCAAAGGGTATTTTAATGTATGGTCCTCCAGGTACTGGTAAGACAGTTATGGCTAGGGCTGTTGCAAACGAAACAGGGGCATTTTTCTTCTTAATCAATGGTCCTGAAATTATGTCCAAGATGGCAGGTGAATCTGAATCTAATTTAAGAAAGGCATTCGAAGAAGCTGAGAAGAATTCTCCCTCTATTATTTTCATTGATGAAATTGATTCTATTGCTCCAAAGAGAGATAAAACCAATGGTGAAGTTGAAAGAAGAGTTGTTTCCCAATTATTAACCTTGATGGATGGTATGAAGGCAAGGTCTAACGTTGTTGTTATTGCTGCCACCAACAGACCAAATTCTATCGATCCAGCATTAAGAAGATTTGGTAGATTTGACAGAGAAGTTGATATCGGTGTTCCAGATGCTGCAGGTCGTTTGGAAATTTTAAGAATTCATACTAAGAACATGAAGTTGGCTGATGACGTGGATTTGGAAGCAATTGCCTCCGAAACTCATGGTTTTGTTGGTGCTGATATTGCTTCCTTATGTTCTGAAGCTGCCATGCAACAGATTCGTGAGAAAATGGATCTAATCGATTTGGAAGAAGAAACAATTGACGCTGAAATATTGGACTCCTTAGGAGTTACTATGGACAACTTCAGATTCGCATTGGGTAACTCTAACCCATCTGCCTTAAGAGAGACAGTTGTTGAGAATGTAAACGTTACATGGGATGACATTGGTGGTTTAGATACCATCAAGAATGAATTAAAAGAAACTGTTGAATATCCTGTTTTACATCCAGATCAATACCTCAAGTTTGGTTTGGCTCCAACAAAGGGTGTTTTGTTCTTTGGACCCCCAGGTACTGGTAAGACCTTATTGGCAAAGGCTGTTGCCACTGAAGTCTCTGCAAACTTTATTTCTGTAAAGGGGCCTGAATTGTTAAGTATGTGGTATGGTGAATCTGAATCAAATATCCGTGATATTTTTGATAAAGCAAGAGCTGCTGCTCCAACTGTTGTCTTTTTAGATGAATTGGATTCTATTGCTAAGGCAAGAGGTGGTTCAAATGGAGACGCTGGTGGTGCTTCTGATCGTGTGGTCAATCAATTATTAACCGAAATGGATGGTATGAATGCTAAAAAGAATGTATTCGTTATAGGTGCTACTAATAGACCTGATCAAATTGACCCTGCTTTATTGAGACCGGGTAGATTAGATCAATTGATCTATGTTCCATTACCAGATGAGACTGCCAGATTAAGTATATTACAAGCTCAATTACGAAACACACCATTAGAGCCAGGCTTGGACTTACTAGAAATTGCTAAGATTACTAATGGATTCTCTGGTGCGGATTTATCTTACATTGTTCAAAGGTCTGCCAAATTTGCTATTAAGGATTCTATTGAAGCCCAAATTAGATTACAAAAGGTTAAAACAGAAGATGTTGACATGACCGGAGAGACTAAACAGGCTGAAAATTCTGAAGTAGAAGAAGAAGAAGACCCTGTTCCATTCATTACTAGAGCCCATTTTGAAGAGGCTATGAAGACAGCTAAACGCTCCGTTTCTGACGCTGAATTACGTCGTTATGAAGCATACGCTCAGCAATTGCAAGCTTCGAGAGGTCAATTTACTAACTTCAGATTTGCTGAAAATGGTTCTGAAGTTGGTGCTTCTTCTAACAATGATTCAGCTGGTGCTGCATTTGGTAACGTCGAAGAAGATGATGATTTATATAATTGAACCTAGCTTTTTGTAGATGCGGTCTTAGGATTATTGATATATTTAGATGATATAGCTAGTCATAAATAATGAATCTATAGTGGCTATTAATTTATTAACTATATTAACACACTTGGGCTGCAATTTGTGGGGAAGAGTTTATCACGTGAGCAGAGAGTCAGAATAAATTTTTTCGGTCTTAGCAATGGAGCCCATTGGGAAACTCATTTATCTACTTGATCACTATATTTCATTAACGAATCATAATACCAGGTGGATTTTGTGGGTATAACTATAGGTACTTTACCTTATAAAATATTAATATAGAATTTGAAATGAAGCAATTTACATCAAATAGTGGCTTGTTATTGCTAGCGCCATTTTTCCTTATTACTAGTGATTTAATATTATCCAAAACATCCCAGTCAGGACCAAAAGCTGTATCAAGCACTAAATCTGTTGTGCTTAGTTCTAACATTAATCAAAATAGATTTAAGAATTTTTCCCCTTATTCTTTGGGTGGTACCAAATAGATTGTTTACATCTACATTTTTATCAAGAAAGCTATTTCTTTTTATCATATAACAACATTTATTCTATTTGCTCGAATGACTATCTTTCAACACTTAGATTATAATATTTGACTTAAAGTGGATCTTTTGATATCCTTTGATCCAACAAAAAATAAAAAAACAATAATGGCAATTTACTAAGATTAAGACTAATGAAACTCACACTTGCATCTTTATGAAGAAAATTTTTATGCAATTACTAAGTTAAAAGTTAACAATATGTTGGTACAATTTTTTTAGGCTGGTCCTTCTTTTAAAATTAAATCAAAATATTCAACCGTCTTAAAGAGTTAGTTATTTGGGCCAACATAAAATAATGAATATGATTTCAAATCATATTCTATTAATACGGTTTGCAAATAAGGCTGTCAGATGATTCCATCTTGTGTATTAATCACAGCTTAGTGTAAATTTTTGTATCTTCATGGCCAGTGTAATATTAACTAAAAAACTCAAGTTACTTTATTAATAAAGTATATCGAACATTCATTTACATATATTATATATATATATATATATATATATTATAACTATTCAACATTTACCCCATCCATTTTCTTTGATAACCTACAAGCAATACCAATTGGATTCATTATAACGTTTTCGATATCCCAAATACCTTCCTTGTAGTAGACGTCTTGTTTTAAAAACTCAATAATTTCATCCTTAGAACTAGCACGTAAATGAAAAGCGCTTCCAGCAAACTTAGTCTTTTCAACATCGTGGTAAATAGCACCGGCAGAGGTTACAATACCATTATTGAAAGTAGGGGGAATATTGGCAAGATGTGCTGCTCTTACGGAGCTCCTATCAGCATTTGGCTTGTCGTATACTATAACGTTCCACTCAATTGACATCCTTTTAAGTCCAGCAGTATTGAACCTTCTTAAACTACTAACAAATCGCATATATGGACAAAAGTAGAGTGCATATAAGAACAATCTAGGTATATTTTGATATGTGGAAAATCGGCCCAATTTAAAGGATAGTGTGATTCCTTTTTCGCGAGAATAGGACTTCGGGCTTAGGCAACCAAAAATTCTTATAATAAAAGTTTCTATTGTAGCATAATCTTCTAGGTTATTCAACTTCTTTATCTTTACTTTGCTTAGCTTTACGTATTTCTATTTCAATTTCTTGGCTTGATTGTATCTATAATCTTTAAGTTGTCAAAGCTACAAGATATTACTTGGAACATAGTAATAGGATGATAAAATGGGAAAGAAAGCTTCAATTAAAATTTGAAAATATCAAAACTATATATCGAGTAACTTTAATATAGAATTGACTACATATCATTCATAGTCTTCGAAGGATTCCTCTATTTCTTTAATACAATTTTTTTTATTGATGGTTTGCATTGCATGCCTAATATAAAAAAATAAATACTATGATATAACAATTAAAATGTTGAATAATGAAAAGGTTTCCTGTTTGTAGCATCTTTTATTTATGGTAATCCTGTTTTTCTTTGTTTACCTTCTAAAGCATGAAACCTCTTAAAATGCAAAATTAAACAGCTCCTTAATAATGGATTCCTGAATGCTAGAAGCATTCCTCTAATGAACTTTGATATTTTTGATGCTTTTTAATTTATTCAGATGCTGGTAATGGAGCATAAAGTCTGACTCTTTCCTTTCTTGGTCCTAATTGATCAGTTTTAATACCAGCACCAAATTGTTCACCAAATGGTGAATGTGCTGGGATTAAAGAAGTTGGAACAACACCTTCGCTAATTCTTCTGTATTGTCTTTGACCCACTCCACCTTTATCTTTCATAAATTCTTTGATAAAAGAAGACTTGTAACGTTTCAAATAATTTTCATTTCTTAAGTTAGAACGGTCATCTTGCTCCTTATATAATTTAGTTTCAACTAAAGGTTTTTGTCTAGAATCTTTATTCTTGTATACTAATGCAGCTCCTGCTAATCCAGCAATACCAAAAATCTTGGTCAAATTGATTTCAATACTCTTATTTGGTTGTGGTTCATGGTGTGAAGAATTGAATCTCTTAAAGTTTTGGCTTATGACAGCTCTTGCTTTAGTTGTTCTTGCAAACATTCCTATTTGATAAATTATCTCTAAATAATTTAAAGATACTAAACAAGTTTACACTCAAGTTTGCAGAAAAGATTCTTATTAGCCAATGAAAAATCGAATATTTTTAACATAAATTTTGTGTAATATTTATATGTGCAGGTCTGACTCTCTATAGTATCAGGTAATATATTATGTTGTACTGGATCATTAAGTAAATGAATACGTATTGGTGGATTTATTTGATGGAAATAGCAATTTATATATATATCATGCAGACTTTATTTTAAAAATAACCCTGTTTCTACATTTGAATACATGGATTTGAGAATTAACGTAGGGAAGTTGGACAATGAAATAAGTCAATTAAAAAATGAATGAAATATATAAGTATTGTATCTAAGATCAATAGGCTAAATGTAACAATGGATGTTATAATTTTTGTTCTTTTATCAAATTTAATAATAGTGCCTTACATATCTTATACAGAAGAAATTTAGCTGCTGATTTACATCAAAAACATATTTTAATTCGTAGCATAAAGCTATATTGAACACAGTTACTGTAATTAATTAAATTCTATTATCCAAATACTCTCTTCCCTTTCCATAATTAGTAAAGCGATGATTCTTATTGAAGATCTCGCCATTTTGATCAAATTTGCTACAGATGAAATACAAGGTGTAAATTAACTCATGTACTAATAGTACATAAAATATATGAATATAATAAGTAAGTAACAATAGAAAATGATATCAAATCGTTGGATGAATAAGCTTAAATTGGTCCACCATTTTCGAACCTTCCTTGAATCAAACATAAACAACGCATTTACTATAACTTAAAAGAAACTTTTGTTATAGATTATCCAATTGGGTACGCTAATATTTTCCAATATAAATGACTATGCTATCTTTTAGTCAATTTGTTACACCGCAGAAAAGTATTTGATTTCAGCATTAGTAGTTGACACTGATCAAGTAGTCAGCTAATTTTTCAACTACGGTGGTGGCCTCACCAGCTTGAACACCTTGTGGGTAATGGGCAACTAAAATGGCTTGTTTTGTTCTGACAGCAACAATACCTTCTCCTTCGTGCTTACCATAAATAGATCTATCATCAGCTCTCAATAAAAAATACTTTTGAGATTGGATGTGTAAGCCAGTAGCTTGTAAGTTAGATGCATCATCAAATCCTCTTGCAAGTTCAGCAATTTCATTGGCAGCTAATTGAAAGCCATTGGATTGAGCCCATAAAGAGTCACCGGCTCTTGAGTATAAAGCAGATTTGTCAATCTTACCAGTTGCAACTAAGTTGTCAGTATATGCTTGCCAAGACATTATATATGAGTATTAAATTTAAATTGAGTATTATATTCTAAAAACGAAAGAAGATACTTGTCAATAAGAATCACACTCTAATGATTTATATTCCTACACATTCTCGATGTTGTTACCACAAAGTTCTGATTACGTAATATATAACAATATATATAATATAAAACGATAACTGCTACCTTAATCTAATTTACGCTTTTTAGACAATGGTTCATTGATTTCAATAAGATCGTCAGCTATAGAGTCAACTTCATCTATCAATATAGGCGTATTGTCGTTTGGATTACTGGTAACTTGAGGTGTATCTAGCTCACTAGATTTTTCAATAGTAGCAGATATCTTTTTCGGCCTTATGGTGATATTAGGTAATATATTGGCTGTCTCATTTTCGACTATGTCAATGTATAATTCTAGGTTTTCTAACCTGTCGTCTTCATCTTGTATTAAAAGAATTTCACCGGCGGTAAGACCACTGATATCTGAGAGGTATTTACCCACATTGTCATCAAAATCATAGTCGTAAATTAGTTTAGACTTCCCTAAGATTACTGAAATCTCTTCGTAACTATAAAATTGTACAATTTTGTTTATAAGGTCCTGTAACGTCAAGTTATCTAACTGAGATTTGGAAATAGAGAGTATACCACGAGATGATAATGCACAACTAGCACATATTTCGTTTGGCCCTACTAGAGGTGCCGAAGTAATATATTTATTCGGCCTGATACTTATGAATACGGTAGGCGAGCCATTTAAGGACTCTGTCTGTACTTTTTTTTTGTAGTATTCCAAAGCACCTATACTAGAAAATCCAGATATTATTGCATTAGTGGTGGCAATTGCAGGAATAATGTTACCTGCAATTTGTTTAATATCAAACTTAGACATCATCTCAATTGAAAATACAGCAGATCTTAAATTTGAAGCCGCCACAACAAAGTTCATTGTGTCCTCATCATCTTTATCAAATGAAATGAATGAACAGTTACCTGTTGTCAAAGACTTTTGTAAATTACCACATGATTCTGCCAAAACATAGAAATTTTCTAGTATATTCCAAACATGTGTATCTTTCTTCAATATTTCTTTGTTTTTAGGATCAGCAATCAATTCATTTAAATTCTCTTCAAAATCAGAAAATATTAATGGCTCCGGCTTTTTTCTGGACTTCCACAATGACTCTATAGCTAACAATCTCTCAATATCTACCTGGAATATTTTCACAATCATTTGCTTAACAAATTCTTTCGGTTCAACTTTTAGAAGAAGTTTTCTTAAATCGTTTAACTCGTTGCTCTCCTTAAGAAGATTTTCAATCTCTTTTTTATCATCTGTTTCATTTTGTAAACCTTGTTCACTAAGCTCAGCTTTTGATTCATCAAACAATTGCTGAAACAAAAATTCTTTTGCCCACGTAATACAATGAACTGGTTTCGAAGGTGTAGATCTTATCGTGCAGACAGGGTAAGTCTTTGGAGTTGCCTTTGCCTGGCATTCAAAGCATTCACTTACATATGGGAAAATTGGTTGAATTTGTCCATCGTAACCAGTAGTACCACTTTCCATCAATGGTTTCTTAGTAAATAAACAAATTTTGTTAACGTATCTTCTTGCCTCTAAATTATCAAGGGCATTTAATACATAACTGAATTGGTTCCACCATCCAATTGGAAATTGTTTAGCATCCATAATATTGCCATGATGTGAGATTAACTTAGCGCCAAAATAATTAAATGATTGCACTGCTTCTTTAACAGTCAAGGATTTGGATTTATCGATATCTTTTTGACGAAATAAGAACTGTCTATTTAAATTCGACAAAGTAATGGTATCTAAGTCTACTATATGTATCTCTCCATATCCGGTTAAAACTAAATCTTTTAATAACTCACATCCAATACCACCAGCACCAACCATCAATACTTTTGTATTTCTGATATTATTGTAGCAATCTTCTCCTAATACCTTTCTTAAATACGTATCTTTTGCCATTATCAAAGTGCTTATCAAAACTAGAATTTTTCAATTACAAAATGTTTTTCTTTAAGCTCGCAACTTAGCATTGAAGATAAGTACAAATTTTGTGTAAGAGACAATTATATTGAAATCTTTCAGTAATACGTTCAATTGATTACATTTACATATATCTATATATACATATTTGTAACCATTAATCTCACCATAAAAGTACTATAATTATTGTGCATTATAACTAATTCAAGAAGTCAAATCTACTTTGATTTGAAATTTACAATGGATTCAGACACTTGTGAATAATGACCAAACACCTTTCAAGTAACCAACGATTTCATCACCACCTAACTTAGACTCACCGTATAATCTATCAACGAAACTAATTGGAACTTCCCCAATACTGAACCCCAAAGCTCTTGCTCTTACCATCATTTCCATTTGGAAAACATAACCCTTAGATTTTGTCTCATTTATAATTTTAGCCAAAACATCTTTCTTGTATAATCTAAAAGAACCTGTCAAGTCAGAAACATTTGGTCTTAATAATGTTGCTGCTAAGAAGTTGGCACCTCTGGAAACCAATTTTCTCCTCAAATCCCAACCATATACACCACCATTACCAGCGTATCTAGTACCAGTCACAATATCAAAGTCTTCTGACTTTTGCTTTGCAATAAACTCAGGAATTGCCTCTGGGTGATGAGAGAAGTCAGCATCCATAATTATAACGAAGTTACCAGTAACAAATTGTAAACCATGAATATAAGCAGTACCTAAACCTAACTTGCCAGCTCTGGCTCTTAATTGAATGTGTTCTTTACCAAAAATGTCAATCAACTTCTTTGCTACATCTTGGGTACCATCTGGAGAATTATCATCTACAATTACAACTTCCCAATCCAATTTATGTTCTTTGAACACTTTGGCTAACAAATAGACCAAGATTGGTAAGTTTCTCTTTTCGTTATAAGTAGGTAATATAACTGAATATTTATCGTTTGCCATTATGTAGGGGGACTGTCTTTCTTGTTTACTTTCTTAGCTTTCCTTTTGAAAATTGACGTGTCCCAATTTTTTAGTATAGATAGTTTGCATATAACGACTCAGAAAATCAGCTCTATATGATCTACATAGTTGAATAGATCTCGATATATCGTTTATTACTCGCAAGAATTTAATACCAACACTTTTAAAATCCTAATATATAATAAAAAGAATAGACTATAAAAACTTTTAACACAATCACCAAATAAAAGTGTTCTCTATCATTAAAAAACCATACATGAAACCAAAAAGTATGTCCACATACAAATCCAAATGGCCCAAAATCAACAAAATAAATAATTAGAAAAAAAAATGAAGAATAATAAGTTATGTTATGTTATGATATAATAAGATATTAATGGAACCAATTGCAAAATCTTTTAACATCATTTCTCGTGATGGTCACCATAATCAATCAACAGTGTTAGAAAACATCTCTAATTATTATTCAAGCTCAAAGAATTAATGTCATTAGAAAGAGCATTAAAAGGAGAACTTAAATTTGAAATCGAATTGCTAGGGTTAGAATCTGGTGTAGAAAGTACCGGGGCTGAATGTGATGGGTGTGGATTTCCACCTGGATAGCTTGTGCCAATTTTCTGAGGCTGTCCAAAAGTAGCATACAAAGAAGGAGAGTTAGTTACTGATTGAGAAATCTTTTGGTTGTTACTCATAGTATTAGAATTGGACTGATGGTATTGTTGATGCTGATTATGGTGATGATTTGGATTTTGAAGTTGGTGCTGTTGCTGTTGCTGTTGCTGTTGCTGTTGCTGTTGCTGTTGTTGTTGCTGTTGTTGTTGCTGTTGCTGTTGCTGTTGCTGCTGTTGTTGTTGCAATAATAATAACTGCTGTGGAAGCAACTGAGGTTGTGGTGTACCATTTCCACTTCCTGCTACATTATTCATACTTCCCTGATTTGAATAGTGGATGTACTGAACTTTATTATTATAATTGTTCGAAGAATTCATCCTAGATTGATTCTGGTGAGAAGGAGAATATGGCTGAGGTTGGTGTAAATTCATAAAAGAGCTATTCAAGTTCAACGATTGACCACTTGCCGTGGCTGCAGCAATTGCAGCTGCAGTGGAATTAACTGAATGCAAGTTATTATTTTGGTAAGCGTTGTTTGTATTGCTTGGTTTGCTACTACCACATTTCAAGCAAAATAAATTCTTTGCAAAATTATGATATTGACACATTTCATTAGAACATTTCCAATCACCAGCCCTAAATGGAACATTATTGGCATAATGTGAACGATTTCCATTGCTATGGTTATTATGATTGCCGTTATGATTGTGATTACTACCATGAGAGTTATGGTTATGACTATTATTTTGAACTTTGTGTGAAGACTGTGAATTGTTAATCAACGAATTATTCCCATATTGGTTTTCCTGGTAATTATTATAAGGCTTGTTTGAATTCAATACTGCTGCTGCTGCATTGACAACAGCATTATTTAAGGTAATCTTATCAGTGTTTACTGAATTATTATTTCGACGGTTGCTAACAGGATTTGAGGAGTACATTGACTCTTGAATAGCCACCGCACTTGTAGCTGGGAATGAACATCTAAAGCAGGCCGTTCTTCGCTGGAAATTCGAAAAACCACATGAAGGACAGGTCCAATCACCAGGCCGAGGTCTATTTTTAGAAGGAGGGAATGGTGTTAGTAATTCAGTAGCCTTATCCAAAACTTGTGTAGAAGATGGCTGAACTTCGATCGCTCTGTCATTCAACACCCGGCCATTCATAGCCAACGACTCAGTAGCTTCTTCGTGTGTAGAAAACACAGCAAATCCAGAAAAGCACCTGAATTGTTTGTTAGAACTATTAGTATTATTTAAACTAATGTTGGGATTTTTGTCTAACCCGCTGGAATCTTGGTTTTTCAATGTCCAAAATGCTATGGGTCTTCCACCATACTGTGTAAACCATGATTCTAACTCAGATTGGGTAGTATCATTTGGTAAGTTAGATAAATATAAAATCTTAGATCTTTCTGCTAAGAAAATTTTCACATCTTCAACGGAATTATAAGGTTTGGTTAATACTGTGGGATGCAATTCGATTGGAATCGATTTTTTAACTAATTGAATAAGTACATTTTTATACAAAGTTAATGTTGACATCGTTTTTGTTTGTTGGCATGGAGACGATTGCCCCTGAGAAATTTCATGGTTTGTATTCAATGTCAGAACAGATCCAACTCTATTGGTGGATGTAGATTCGGGGTAAGGAACAGGAGAAGAATCTGACGATAAAGTAAAATCATCGCCAACTTCAACACCTAATGCAGTAACAATATTTGACAATGATGACGCAGTGTACGAAAGAGCTTCTGGGTGTGAACTTTGCCATTTCGAGTATTCATTCTGCAAGCAGAACACCCTAGAATGCTGCAAGTATGGAGGTAGTACAAAAGACTTATCCCTGGCCTCTCTTGGAAGCTGAACTCTAAGTTTACTAACATCCATAGTAACAAATGAGAAATCCTTATTCTTCAGAATAACGTATTCATCCATCTGGGCTTGAAATTTCAGAATTGCATCTTTGAAAGAACCTGCATTTCTAACATTCTCCCAGGTGATATTGTGCAACTTAGAACAGTATGTCGTTATTGGTGTATTTACTGGTCTCACTAGGACAGAATCTTGGTTGATGTTCTCAAGAGTTGTTGCATCAACCATACACCACGCAAGTTCGATGATTTCCGTAGAATCCTTAGATATATAAGTAGTAGATTCATCACAAGTGGTAGCCAAATGAATAACTACATATATGTCACTCATGGCGATCTACTTTATTAGCCTCCTAATACTCAACTGCTTAAAGAAGCCAAATATCAGTGATATCGATTTTACTACTGTAAAGATTCTCGACGAAAAAAACCTGGGTCACGTGCTATATATTTGACTACTTAGTAATAATGGAAATATCGATATCATTGTCAATTTTCTATTTTACGGAAGCTAAGGGTATCACTAGTTTTAATGTTGAAAATATTACAACCTTAAGCTTTTGATTTCCTACTAATATATTCCAAAAACATAATCTGGCAGTACTGGAATAGGTTGGTTAATTCTATGCAAATTGTCAAGAGATATGCTGGATTGAGAGTGGTTTTTGATTAAAGTTTTATCCTAGAATAACTGGATTTAACTTGTGTATGTATTACAGGTAGTTATGGTTTATTAATATCGTTATATTTAATTATAGATTTCCTATTTAGGTAGGTAGTGCATTTCGTCTTACAATGTGCGAGGTAGATAAGTAGATATCTAGAAATGCTCGTCTAAATAGCTGTAACTCTAAACATTCTGTCGCTTCAGAGAGAGTAATGTTGGAAGAACCTCCTGATGATCTCATCTCAATGAGAGGGCTGCAAAGGGTCTTTAAGACACAGTTAGCTGTCTGTCTTTGGATTGGGATTTCCTCCTTCTTGCTCTTCTGCGTACTTAGATATCGGTGGCCCCATATATATGCTGTCAGGACACTAAGACGGACTACAAGCTCAATTAGACCACTTCCAAAGAAGTTGTTTGCTTGGATATCGGTAGTCTATGCTATTTCAGAAGAAGAAGTGTTGGAGAATTCTGGCTTGGACGCGTACGTCTTTTTATCATTCTTCAGAATGGGAATTCGGATATTCTTCCAGCTTTCTATCTTGGCCATAGGCATTCTTAGTCCAATACGATATTACTTCACTGGGAATTATGATAAAGACGGCATCATTATACTAGGTATGACTGCCCCAGAGGATTCACCATCATTTGATGATGACTTCCCGAACTACTTTTGGGTATATCCAATTTTCACTTACCTCTTTTCAATTATTGTGTACGTTAATATCTTCAATATGACCAAGAAAGTATTGAAAACACGTCAGAAATATTTAGCTTCTCAGAATTCTATCACAGATCGAACCATTAAGTTAGATGGTATACCTAAGAAGTTATTAAACAAACCCGAAGTGTTAAAAGATTTTATTCAAGATTTAGGCATTGGAAAAGTTACTGGAATTAAATTCATATATGACTGGACATCTTTGGAGAGGCTCTTTGGAGAACGTGAAAAAATAATCAAGAAATTAGAAGAGTTGTATTCTTCTATTTACATACTCAAAATTGATATTTATACCTATAACAAAATCCCTGCTGTTCTTCCAGATGGATTGACGAATATAAAAATAAAGAATAAGTCGAAGTATGAGAAGATCAAACGTGATATAATAATGTTGTCAAAGAATTTGTTGGAAATTAATCGGAAGGTTAAAGCTATTCAAGAACAATTCGATCCATCTTCAAATATGGCAGAACAGAACTCGAATCCATCTTTCAGGCAGGTTGAGAGTGCATTTATTACGATGGACTCCGTTGCCTCAGCCCAAATGGCTGCTCAGACTGTGCTAGACCCTAGAGTACACAAATTAATTGTTAGTTTAGCCCCTGCCCCGAAGGATGTTAACTGGAAAAGCTTTACATTGTCCTCGTATCAAAAGGTGACCAAATCTTACATGGTAACATTTGTCATAGTGCTAAGCTATCTTTTTATTATTTTAGCTATTACACCTTTGACTACCTTGCTTGACCTTAAAACAATCAAAAAGTTTTATCCATCATTAGGTGATTATATTGGGAACAATAAGTGGCTAGCTACATTCGTTACAGGTATTCTTCCACCAATGTTGTTTTCTCTATTCAACGTCCTGCTACCTTATTTTTACAGGTACTTATCAAAATGTCAAGGATATTCTTCGAATAGTGATGAGGAATTATCTACTTTGCTGAAGAATTTCTTTTTTATATTTTTCAATTTGTTTTTGGTCTTCATCGTTACAGGTACATTTTGGGATTACGTTTCATACATTAGTGATACTACTAAAATTGCCTTCCAGCTCGCTAGATCATTAAAAAAATTATCATTGTTTTATGTTGATCTTATACTTTTGCAAGGTTTGGCGATGTTTCCTGTAAGATTATTGCAAATTGATGATTTTGTAAAACTCAATTTGGTGGCCAGATTGTTTTTTATCAAAGATATATTTCTCAAATCCCCTCGAGATTATAGATTTCATTACTACACTTCCCAAATTTTTGACTTTGGATTACAATTGCCTCAACATATATTAATATTTATTATAATATTGATATATTCTGTTGTGTCTACTAAAATTGTCCTCAGTGGGTTAGCTTATTTCATATTGGGTTATTTTGTTTACAAATATCAATTAACTTATAATTTTGTCCATCCACCCCATTCAACTGGTAAAGTTTGGCCCATGGTATTTAGAAGGTTAATGCTTGGGTTGATAATATTCCAACTCTTCATGTGTGGAACTCTTGCATTAGAAGGTGCTATAGCATTGGCTATTTTATGTTCACCTTTATGCATTGTTACTCTAATAATTACTTGGAATTATGAAAAATATTATCTCCCCTTGAGCAGTTTTATTGCCTTAAGAGCCATTCAATCTCCAAACGATTTTGATAGAGAGTTTGATGATGATAGCCTGCTGGTTATAAGTAACTCTCTGGAAGTTGAAGCAGATGATTCCTTTTTCAATGAATCCTCTCAACTTTTGTCATCTAGTCCAATTTTGACAACCTCACGTTTAGCTAGAAGAAGATCGACCTTGGATGAAGATAGAGAACAATTTACTGATTATACTTATCCGTATTTAGTGGATCCGTTGTATGGACCATGGGTAGGATTTGAAGGTGATTTTATTTCAATCGTGGACTTTAAAGAAGATAGTCTATACATGGATGAGTATTTCGATGCCGCTTTTAATAATAATATCGAACCCTTTTTACCAAACGACAATGAATATGTAATAAGAAAAAAGTTGACTGTTGCGGAATGGGAGTAACTAGAAATAAATTTAATTCATATATAGCTTTAATAAATTGAAGATTGATAATTATTATATTAAAAAAATTTGATACAAAATCTTTGAAGATAACTTTTTAGTTCTTAAATAAAAATACATAAATGAAATATATCATAAAAGTGATGGATTATGGTTAAGGTAATGCAACAAAGCTGCCGTTATCACGAAATGAACTTGAAAAATAATTTCTTATCTACTTTTATCATAAGTAGCTAAATATTACTTTCATATTTTATTAGAACACCCTTCATCTAGGAAACAAAATAGCAATTCATTAATTAATTTGGTAAAGAGAATTTATTTTGACCCTTTATATTTTGCTTCCGTCTTCTAATAACAGATAAGCTTAGTAACTTCTCTTTTCTTAAAGTTTTGTCCAGAACATAGAGTGGTTTTATTTCTGAGTAGTCACATTCTACACCACATTTTAAGCAACCTGAACAAGTTGGTTTCTGTTCATCGCATTTTAAATGCTTGATACGACAAATCCAACATCCATTCTTAGATCTAGGGGATAACCTCCTTCTAGTATACCTTTTTGGTTTACTGTTGCAGTTGTCTTGTGTCGCTTGATGTGTTAACTTATGGACTTCGCTATTAGAATATTCCAACTCTTTCTCGGCAAATGTTTTGTCTATATTATGGCAATTTTTAGTATGGTCAATTTCAGGTTTACTTAACGATGCAGTTCTAGAGGGCAAAGAATCCTGAGATTTATTTAATGCAAAGACAAGTTGGTTCATAGATGATTGCGGGGTAGAACTCAAGGTTGTCCTTTTTTTTGAGTTAATACTTTTAGGAGGATGAGAAACGTCAACTTGTTGTTTTAATGAATTGTTATGATTGGAGTATGTCACTATACCTGCCTTACGAACTGCTTTAGTTGCTTCATTATGGTTTGAATTCAAATTGCAAATTTTTAGACTGGAATTCGAAGGTTTAGGATTATGCATATTTTTCACAACCTGATCTAATACTGGTGGTGCAATGGGAAAACTAGAAAAGTCTTCGTTTATAGATGTATTAGGTGTAAAATACGGTGTGTCAGAAAATGTAGGTGTATAAGCATCACTTAAGGTCGGTGTAAAAGAATACAGTGCAAAATCCAGTTGGTATGACGTCTGTGAGTAGCTTCTAACATACTCAGGCGATTCATTGTCTGAAAACCTCATGTAACTATTGTTTGGTGAATTACTATATTCAAAAGATTGATTTCCTAAGTCAAATTTCCCGCTGTTATTCATGATATCGACCTTAGAATCATGTGGAAGATTAGGTGTTGAGTTATAAGCTGACTTAAACGTATTATGCTGAGAATAAGGAGAAGGATATGCATGCTGAGTAGTATTGTTGTATCCGAAGTTAGTTGCTTTAAAATTATTCTCTGTGAAGGACAGTTGACTAGACATTGCCAGTGGATATTCACAACTCAAGTCTTTATTTATAGCGTCATGCAGATAATCTGCTGATATCGAAATGATTGAGTCAGTTGACGGCTGTTTGAGCCTATACATATGCTGGTTAATTGGTGGTGGTGGAATGAAAGTCATCAAGTTATTGTTCTGCCATTCGTATGTATCTAATTGTAAACCAGATTCCATAAAGTGTGACATTCCTCGAGTATTGGTCTCTTGGGCAGGACTATGTGAGACCACGGAACTAGCATTTATTTCTTCATCAGTACTATGTGCTAATGTTGGCGAATTCATAGCTGGTAGTCTGATATTGCTGAAGTTCTTTATCCTAGCTATAACTGATTAATATCCAGAAAACTGACTCGTCAGAACCACTCCTTTAATATCCTCTCTCAATATCCAAAATTGTCCAATGTCCGATCTGTATGGTATAAATGGAGCTCAAGTTATAGTGACTTAAGCTATATTCCTAACAATTTTAATTATCCAATACGCTATGTAGCTAGTTTAAAGCTTAACTATTTCTAAATGGATCTTTAGATGTGGAACGATATTAAACTCTTACACCCGTATCTTATATCGTACAACAAATCCTATCACAGCTAGTAAACCAATCTCTATAAGAAATTATTCAAATCCCTACTACAAAAGAAAAAAGTCGACCTATAGGAATCCCTATATCAACTATCGTCTAAATTATATATCATTTTGTAACTCCTCTTGAAATTTATCATTGCTCCAAAAATTCTTGACTAGATAATATGGATTAGGCAAACGTTTATTTCATTTCATGCATAATTACACCGCCCAATATATGCATTAGTTTACATTGGGTTACATTCCCCTTATCCACAATACTGTCTCTAAACAAACACTTAAATGGGCTATACTAACCAAGTGTCGTATTATTCTGCAATAAATGTCACTAACATGCGATAATTACATGTCGCTAAAACAATAAATTTTCACAGTATTGTATAAATTCAGATAGTGCATTTATGTACATTTAGCATCTGCTTTAACGGTTATAAAATTACCAGGACTACGTATAAAAAACTGTATTATCAAGAATCTGTAAGTTTACCCGAAAATAATTTTAAAAGGTATTTAAAGTTCGTGTACCTGGGGGAGGCAGCATACTCTGACAACTATCCGCATTCGGCAATTTAAATAATTGGGACAATTAAATTTACATATGCTTGGTTAAATCCTTAAACAATGAAAAAAATTTTGCTGATAAGTGATTTCTCCGTTATATCCGCTAAATAATTTCGCTGAAATCTATTCACATTGGCTTCAGTTAGAGGTGATATTGCGTAACAGATTATCTTTATCTTTTATCTTGGAAGATGACTAAGACTGCCACTTTAAGGCTCGCATAATACACATTGCAGTGTATTTCCAAGTAAAAGTTCCTAATGAATTTAGAAACTAGATATAGGTTATGAACCTGTTTCTTATTCTTTAAAAAAAATGTTGCAAATCACCGGTATATTGTTAGTGAAACGTGGTAAATTTTTTTAAAGGTCGTGTGCTCTTGTTTTGTGTTTTGTGTAACATGGTGTTCAATATTGAATTTTTTCGATGAGTTTCTCTATTTTAAACTTTTTCTCTTTTTTCTTTACATATTTTCACTTCCGGAGTACCAGCAAAACTAATAGTATCTCCATTTAGTCAAGCACAAATGGCTGGAAGGAGATAGACCCGTACAATGTGCGGAATGCCATCTTATAATCCTAATCAGCATATGACATTAGCTGAGGCGGTTCGCTTGATGGGGACATTTTACTGTAATGTATATAAAATTTGGAATGTAGATGTAGGAGTTAGAAATCAATTATTGTGAAAGCAGTTTATAGAGTATTGTTACATCCGAGGTTAAATTCTGTGGCTAAATGATAGCGGCACAGGTATCCACTGTATGACAGAATGTAGAGCAATTAAAAACACTGATTTTAGATAGAATGATTTACGTTCCTAACTAGGAAAATTAGCACCATATGATACTGTGGCATTATATTATTCTGGAAATCTATTCTTAGCATACATAAGGTATGATTTACGTTGGTTCTTGCGTATTTTAAGAGAATGAGACAAGAAAATGAGAATAGATCTAGTATTATCTATAAATTCCCACAAAATGATTTTGTTAGACATTTTCTTCTAAGCGCGAGAAATCTTGACTAGAATTGTATTTGGACTGCACATAATAAGCGCGTCTTGCAAGTTCATTTCAAAACAAATCTTTACTCCAATGTTTATTCCCTACGGCTCTCATTATATTCGATTAGTAGACGATATTGCTAAGCCTAAAAAGAATACCAAGTATTGAGGGACTAACTTGAAATATTAAATGATCAGAAGTTTAAGTATTAAGCACACTGTGCCTACAAAAACTATTGAAATTTCTACTCCTCAGAATAAAAAACTGTTTGAGTCAAAGCTAAAAGGAAATATTATACTAGTGTGCAAGTTCACATTTAATGCTGAAGCTGGGAGTGAGCTTTCAATTAAAAAGGGAGATATTGTAAAATTGTTGCATAGACAAGGTAATGGTTGGTTGCTTGTCAAATTCATAGATCGTATGAACGAGCCAGGATTAGTCCCAGCAAAATATATGGATATTATGATGAATGATGTTAAAAACCCTGTGACTCTTAATTGGCTCCATAATACTGATGGTAGCTTCGATAATTTAGAATTTCTTGAATCGAATTATTTAGATGTTCAAGTTATTAATTTGTTGAAAACTAGTCCACCATTAACTATAAATAACACCCCTTATCCTCTAGCTGCTAATGTTTCGAGGTTATTTTTATTTAATGATAGGTATTGGTATTGTGTTGAAGTCCTTCTATCTGATCATATGACGGCATATCTTTGTCGCTATTATGAAAACTTTTATAATTTGCATTCATCTTTACTTGAAAGGATGAATAATTTAGAAATTAGTGCTGAGAATAGAAATTCACTTAAATTACCAAAATTACCTGAGCCTATTCCTAGAAGTCTGGAAGATATGATAAGTCCTATAATTAAAAGATGTGATGCTTTAAATGAGTACCTAAACAATTTAGTAAAAAACGAAAAATATGCATGCTCCAGAATTATTTTGTCTTGGATTGATTTACTGTATAATAACTTGCCAGGACTAATTGTCAAAACAAATGCTCTGAATTTTTCAAATGAGGATCTAATTCATCAATTATTGCCGGGGTCTATCGATATCATTAAACAACAGAAATATCGCCAGGATAAAGCGAGGTCTGATAAATCCGCAGATATGGAAAGGAACCTAGGAGCTAAGAAACAAAATAATATATCAGGTGGATCATTAAAGAGGAAAAATACCTATAATCATTACCAACAAGCGACTAAGTTTACCTATCAGGGAGATCTTCCATCAACTCCTCATACCGCTCAGAATAATTTTTAAATCAATAATGCTGGACAACCTTGATGGCAAATTTTTGATGTATGATTTAGTGGAGAATGTTCCCCTACAACTTTTTACTGGATGATGTATTTTTATTACCTTTAATTCTAAACTTTGACGATGCTTGGTTATATTTCTTAGGAATTTGTTCATGCTTCGTCTAATTCTGTTATATTAATGGGAAAAATAAGCGTATAACTATTACTAAATAAGTCCTGCTCGTTTATGTACCTGAATATTTAGAATATTATTTTCGTATCAGCTTATGTAGATCTACTTTACTTTCTACTTCAAATTTCTCAAAATTTATGCACTTAGGTGCCTCTAAACTATTTTGATACGTTCATTTATTATCAATATTTAATCCAAATCCAATCGCAAATTCACACTATTGATGGTATTTAAAAATACCTTTAATCTTCCCTAAGAAATTTTTACTGCAATAATGAAGCCACTCGAAATCAAAATATCACTTTGATAAAGGTACATCCAAATTAGGATATTATCGATCGCTTAAACTTGATTACTGAATACGGTCAATAATTATTGTTTCATTTTATAATGTTTTGGCGTTTCTTTATTTTTAGCCGAATATGGATTTGTCATATTTACTGTATATAACCTCAACTAACACTAAGAGAAAAGACAATTATTAAGTGCATACCTCCCTTATTAGGATTAGGATTTCAAGATTCTCCGATTTAGATGAATCAACTCTAATTGAAAATTTATGGTATTATACAATAATAGCTTTCTAATTCTTATATTTAATAGTGTTACTATTTATCTTTCATTTATAGTAATATTTCTCTCTTCTTACGTTCAGCGTAATTTTTAAGAAAATTATCCGCAAGTGGCGATGAATTTCATACATTGCATATGCATTAACATCATGTGGTGCACTTAAGGAAAAGCGATCTTTTTAGTTTTTCGGCCATTGTCTAATAACGGTTCCATTATGTTTTGCTAATCTTTATTTGAGTGACGATGAAATAAGCTCACATTCGAAGACTTAAATAAGATATAAAGATTTTATTGCCAGATTTTTTTAGTAATATATTGACTTTATATTTTTGCGAGTAAAGAATACTTAAATGTCAACTAGTCTTTTTAGATCAAAACAGTTTCAATCAAAAAAAAAGCTTAAGAAGTATTTGATTTCAGCCCCTGTTCTAGCAGATAATAGTAATGTAGGTTTAGGAAAATCGACTGAAGCAGAAAGTGGACATGCTGTGGTCTTGACATCTAAATATCCTTTCGAGGCTCAAGAAGAAGGTGAGCTTTCTGTTAAAGCTAAGGAATACTTGAAATTGCTTGAACGCCCTGGAAATGGGTGGGTTCTTGTGGAAAAAGTAAATGCATATGACACCAAGGGCTTAGTTCCAGCTTCTTACTTAGACATTGCTGTTAATGACTCAATTAATCCTATTACCCTTGAATGGTTAAACGAATTTAAACCTGTAAATATTGAAAAAGAAACTGAGCAGCCTTTTCCGAAGATACTTGAAGTAAGAAATGTATGCCAAGATTCAAATGGTGGTATATGGTATAGAATGGAAGTTACTTTATCAACAAATGAAGTAATTCAGATAGGTAAGTATTACGAAGATATATATAAAGTTCATATTGAATTGGCTACGTCTGGTTTTGAAACATTGCCTAAAATTCCTCATCCTCCACGATCCCAAAGTGTGGACGATAATGTCAAGTCAAGTAAGGTGGACAGAAGGCATTTGCAAGAAATATTACAGAGATGTGTTCAAGTAACGGAATACTTCAAAACTTTAATTAAAATTAATGATATCCTGAAATCTACTATTATGTTTAACTTCATAAATGATAAAAGAAAAATAAATATAAATACACTGAAGTTAAGCGATACAGAAATAATTCATAAGATAATTCCTAACTCTAAGGATATAAAAGAGTTATTTCAATCATCTACTTTTTTTTCTCTGACTGAGCCACTTCCCCCTGTCAAGAATAATTTAGTAGTACCTATTGGTAAGACTAAGCATGATAAATTCAACAATCTGAAATATTCCGCATACATGCATCAAATTAGAAACAAAAAGATAAGTGAGAGCACTAGTTCTAATTCCTTGATGAGCTATACTTCATTGATTGAAGGTTACGATGATAGTGAGCAAATGGCTCCAATCGAAGAAGATTCTAAAAAATGCACCTTGCGTATTACCACAACTGATATAATAGAACAGTCGTGCCAGCTTGATTCTTCTGCTGTTTTTTCTTCTTCCTCCGATTCAACTCAAGATTCTGTTTTCTCAAAGGAGCCAATCAAGAAGTCTAATTCTCATGAAATGCTCATTTCTCCTTTATCGATTACACACTTTGATTTTGAATCTAGTTCATCCCTTCCTGCTAGTCCTAAGCGACATTCTCCTAATGTTCAAGATTCTTCAGATGTTAAAATCAAAGTTTATTTGAATAATTTGGAAGATGACGTTGTTATTTACAGAATAAAAAAGTCTAACTTGACTTCTGTAGATTATCTAAAGAAATTATTATCTCATAAGATATTTAGGGACTCTTCCAAATCAAATTACAAGCTTGAAGCTAGAACAAAAGCAAAAGAGATGGATGATACAGAATTGATAGGCTACATTAAGTCTCTGAATAAGGTCCATTTGAATCTAATTCAAAAATAAACTAGTGCTGGGAACTAGAATTGCATCATATGAAGAGTCTTATTGGGGAGTCTTAATAACATAATTTGACATTAGACAAATAATATTTATAAAATTATTTAATTATTTGAAATTTGTAAATAAATATTTTAGCATGTAAATTCCATATCATTATTTCTAAATTGGGAATTTTTGCAGAAATAAGGTTTTTTAGTAATTATATGCGAATCTAAAATAATTTGAAATTCATGCAAATCTAACCTCGTGAAATTCATGCAAAGCTAAAATATTGTGAAATTCATGCAAGTATAAAGTGAAATTGAGTATAAAATATCCATCAAAAGGTATAATAGCAATCGAGATTTGTAATTAAGAATAAATCTTCTTAAAAAATTTTTCTTGAAGAATTTTAAGATTATGCACCATGTATAAAGGAGGAAGAACAAGTTCCGATCTAGAGGGTAAAACAAAGCTAGAAGAAAAACTGTAAAATTCCAAAGAATACAATCGATTAAATCGATAAGTGCGTAAAAAATTGGGATGTCCACCAATAATACATTATATTTCTTGAATATTGGATCAATAGGAATTCCTTTGTTGTCAGGTGAAATATCAAAATATGATTCAATATACTTTCTAAATTGAAAGAATTTATCACATTCACCTTCATGCAGTCCATAATTAAATATAAGTGAAGAATCGTCATCCTTATTAGAGTTTAGTGTATAACACGAGAGTTTCTTCCTGAGTAAATTCAGTCTCTCAGAGACATTTATAGAAGATGGTTTCATTAAAAGAGTTATCGGAATAAGCCAGTCAACATATTTATACCAATGAGTTACTGATGACTTTCTTTCTCTATCATGGCTCGAGTTTTCATAGTTGAGGCTATTCTCTTCACATATTTTTGATTTTAAAAAACTAGATTCGCTGTTACCATCACTTCCCGGCCGTATTCTTGTTGGTTCATATATCTTCGTAGCTGTTAAGTCATGTTTATATAAAGGATCATCAACATCAAGGCTATCATCAAAGGCTCCACCTCGATTGCAATCCACATTACTAGAATATGCTTCATTTTGTAACATCAATGCATTAACTGTATCTTCATCTAAATGGTATGTATCTCCAGGACTTACAGAATATAACTTATCAATTAGCATTTGTTGTTGTTTAGAATCACTTTCAATTATTATAGGAATAGATTTAGTTTTTTTAAGACTGCTGACAGACAGATCAAAAGTTAACGGTAATTGTATCATTGACTTTCTTCTGGAAAAATCTGATCCATTAGACGTTTGTGAGAGACTTTCCAAATCTTCATCCAATTCTCCTACGAAATTCTTAAATATTGACTTTCTCTTATAAGTTAAATTTAATTCTTCGTGGTTGATAAATGCTTTATATGCGCATAAAAATTCAGAATAGTAGACATCATAACCTCTCGGAGAATATACATATGCTTCAAAAAATGTCCCGAATATTAACCATAATCCATGTACTAATGAAACAGATGGAGTAAAAAAAGTTACGGTAATTCTAAATACCTCTTCTAACAAGGGTTGTATATAGTTGACTGATATTTGCAGTTCTGCTCTCTTGCATATTTCATGGTTGATAAATATTAATGCAATAGTTATATACGTTAAGGCAATGCACTCTTTTGTAGAGATAGCCTCTAAAGTTTTGATATTATGAAATGTAAACAACATAATTAATTCAAAAGTCAACGTTAATGGGATCAATATGTAAAAATATTGATTCCAATTCATGTTACCTCAATTCAAGTCAGGTTTACTCCCTGTGTAAAGACAAGATAAAATACTTATGCCTGTTGTGAGATAAAAGTGTTCTGACTGAAGTAGTAACCCCAGTTTGTTTTTAGGGTGTTTGATATTGTGTGTTTGTGTTACAAAAATAATTACTAACGCGAATACCTACGAATCTTATTGGTTTATCATATACTTTATATAAAATCTAAAGATATCAGAGATAAAGTTAGTGCTCGTCTAAAAGAAAATGTAAATCCATAGAGATGTACGTGATGCTTTTGGGTGAAAATATAGTAAGATTCTCATTAAATAAAAAAGTTTTCTTAAGAAGAGTAGAGCATATTTCCCTTACCTGTTGTCTTCTGTTTTTTTCTAAAAGTCTTATATAATTCTTTAATTTTTACTCTATCTATGATATTCTGCCAATCAATTAATTTGGTAATCTTTATTTACCATAAATAATAAATTTCAGGCTTTTATCGTTTGATGTAAATATCTGGTTAGCAATTCTTTCAGGGTAATATTAAATATTTTAATAGCTAAATACGTGGACCTCTGGGTTTTACAGAAACGTTCTTGCTTATGGAAAATAAAAAGTATTTTAATTTCTAGTGATATATGATTCATTTTTCATCTATTGCAACTAATTTGAAGTTTTAAATTTTGTGTTCAACACGACTTCAATATTTCCTCGTGTCTGATGAGAAATCTATACACGAAATTCCATATACTGCCATGATTCATATCTTTTGAGATGGTTTAAGAGAGAAGTGATTGTTAATGTTTTGTGTTCTGTAGGATGGCTGAATTGTTTTCGATGGATGAATATGACACTGAGTTGTCACAAAAAGTTAAGGGTATAAATATTAACGAGACAATGCTAAATTATAAATTATTAGATGAAGATGAGAATGAAGACATCGAGGGAAATAACAATGATGATGATGATCCAGTACTGTATTTTGGAGAAGAATCCGATTATGTTTCAAATTTACCAATTCCAATCAATGGAAACAGAAGACTTTCCATAATTGCCTCCTCGTATGAAATAGATATTCACGAAACGTATATTTCATCTTCTGTGAAAACCCAAGGAGTAGTATATAAACCTAAATTGCAAGATTTTGAGCCTATTAAGGTTTTAGGTAGGGGTTCATTTGGAAAAGTATATTTGGTAAGAGAGTTGACAACTGGAAGATTATTTGCTCTGAAACAATTGAACAAAGCTTCACTTATTGTTAATGAAAATACGAACGAAATCAATCAAACAAATTACAGGCGAACTTTGAATGAAAAATCCATTCTAGAATTGGTCAATCATCCGAATATTGTAAAATTGTACTACGCATTTCAGGATAATAATAAAGTTTATTTAATATTGGAGTACTTAGATGGTGGCGAATTATTTCATCATCTAGCTCAAGAAAAGTTTTTACCTGAAAAAACTGCTAGCTATTATGTTGCGCAAATGATAATTGCTTTAAGATACCTCCATTTGAATTTAAAGGTCATTTATCGAGATTTAAAACCAGAGAATTGTATGCTTGATTCGGTTGGTAATTTAGTATTGACCGACTTCGGCTTATCTAAAGTATCTAATGATGATAAAAACAACTCAATCACAGGAACTGTTCAGTATATGGCTCCAGAAGTAATAAAAGGCGAGCCATATGATTATTCAGTGGATTGGTGGTCTTTAGGCTGCGTTGTTTACGATTTGTTGACAGGGTCTGCTCCCTTTACTGGGAACAATAATAAGAAGATTATTGAGAAGATTCTTTCTATGAAGAAAACTTTAAAATATCCTTATTATTTGAGTAATGATGCGAAAGATTTCTTGAGAAAATTGTTACAAGTCAACCCTGAGAAGAGATTCGATATAGATAATGATTATGAAAAGCTAAAGCAACATCGCTTTTTCAGATTTGTAGACTGGAATAAATTAGAAAATCTTAAAGACCATCCTGATATGTTGCCGCCAATAATGCCTATTATCACTGATCCTATGTTGGCAGAGAATTTCGATAAAGAATTTACTGAGATGCAATTCACGCCACCAGCACACTATAAAGATACAAAAGATATATTACATATTAATGGTTTTTCATATACTCATGAGAATTATTTACTGTCCTAAGATTTGTTTAACAAACCCGTTGTAAGGTAAAGCTTATACTGAGGACCTGTTAAGGCGATTATATTATTAATGAACTAGATTGATAGAGAATTGTACTTAAATATCCTAGAAGTTGCCATTATTTGTCGTCTATAGTAACTATGGACTTTCATGACAACTAATCAAGATAAATTTTCTTTAATATGCTCAAATAAAGCTCTCCTATATACCTGTTGGTATTCTGCTTAGGGTATGATATCCGGGATAACACATGATTTATAAAACGACACTATGTGACGAAATACTATATCCGACTTAGTTCACATGGTCTTAAATTAGCTATATTGATGCAAAATAAATGAAGCTCTACGAAATACAAATATATTTTGTGAAGCCATCAAAAATATGTGTGCATTAGGCTTTTTTAGGATGACCTTACCAATGGAATAGCTAATCTATGACACAGCTCATCACCAAGCCGCCTTTGTTTGAAAATAAATGGAGATTTTTCGAAGTATAAATTTGGCTAAATTGTTATTTGTTAATTGTAACTATCACAACACAATTGTTCCCGAAATTTAATATTAAAACAAGATCTCTAATACAATATATTATCTTTCTTCGTTTGTTAGGATATCCATCCTTGTTTCACATATTTAGTAGAGTAGTCGAATAGAGCAAGGACTGTATATAATGTAAAGATACGTAAAACTGAGGATAATATCGCCTTTTAGTATAGATGGTATGGTAAGTAAAACTATTCTAAAATGGTAGGAAAAGCAGTAATACCTCTTGAATCTAACCCGGAAATATTCAATTGCTTAGCAGGTAAATTGGGCTTGTCCCCTGTATTAGAATTCTATGATGTTTATTCACTAACAGACCCTGATTTGCTTGCATTTTTGCCACAGCCAACTTTTGGCCTTATTCTCCTCTTCCCTATTAGTGAAAATTATGAAGAATATCGAAGAAGAACTGACAAATTCGAAAATGAATATGATAATGAATTATTTGATCAAATAAAGTGGGTAAAACAGACTATTCGCAATGGTTGTGGGTTGTACGCCTTGTTACACATATTGTTAAATTTACCCAGAGATACCTTAATGGAAAACCTGATAATTAGGACATTTATTAATCAATTATCCCCATCAATTAGCCCCGATGAATCTGCAAAATTTGTGGAAGAACTTGAATCTAGCATCAAACTTGACGAAAATTATGGCGAGAAAGGGCAAACTGAAGCCCCAAGAGCGGAAGAAAGCATTGATTTTCACTTCATTTCGTTTATCAAAGGGAAGGATAATAATATCTATGAATTAGATGGAAGAAGAAAAGGTCCAATAAATTTGGGCAAGTCTACGTCAGATACAAATATTGTAGATGAAAAAGAATTAGTTAAAAAAATTCAGTTCTATATGGATAATGCAGACGAGGAAAATAAACATAAGTTTGCAATAATGGCGATTGGACCCTCACAAGACTAAAGTATATTCTATATTTGCCCTTTAATATCTATCTTATTAAAATTTGTTTGACTTATTATTTGCAATAGAGTTGATCGAGAATTTAAACAATCAAATTCATTTGCTTCTGTTATGAAAGAATTCAACTTATGCTTCTTTGCGATTGACCTAAATTCATTTATATTTTTCAATATAAACATGTCTACCAATGCTTGGAGAGAAATTATCCTATAGCTCTTCGAAATTTTAAGTAGAGACCTTATAACCTCTTTTTCAAAAATAAAACTTCGTATTACACGATATCCTAAGTCAAGAATTCTACTTTCTCTGAAAATATTACTTATCCTGAAAAAATCATAGAAATTCCCAACCAATCGACTTTGATTTAGTGCAAATAGAACATCAACAAATCCAAATAAATCTTCCTCCCTTTTATTTTTACTGAACTCGGAAAATTTTCTTGTCATTAATTTTAACTTATAAACCTCACTGTAATTTTTCATCATAATCATATAAATAAGCCGGTAGATAAAGAACTCTAATTCCAGACTAATAAACTTCTTAGTTAAATTCTGATCAGATTTCCTCTTTAAATGGTATAAATAATTCAATTGAGATTGGCATTGGTTAAACTCACCTAAATCATTATTTTGCAAGGATATTTTCGCATTTGTTTCATAAACATAAATTGTGAAGTCATTCTTAATATGTTGTACCATCAAATCTTGTCTTATTGACTTTAATTGATTAATAAAATACGAATAACTCTTGTTGGTCTTGAACTTAGATAATACAAATTTAACACTATTATCGAGAACAGCGTATGGTCTAACATTTAGAGGATTTGGCTCAGAAGTTAATCTCAAGTAATTTTTTTCCAAATCAGTAGATAGACCAATAATTACTTTGCCCTTTGTTGGAGGAGTAAAATTTATTGGGCTGGCTATTTCTTTAGCAAACCTTTCTCCCCTCTTTTTCTTTCGGATATTAGAATCATAGTCCAGACTCTGTATCCTTTTTTTTGCATCTTCGCTCTTATAATCAGGCTTTTTAAGACAAATTAATTCTAATTCTTCTTCATTATCTAAGACTGGTAATTTCTGTTCATCCCAGTTATTATCCATGATTCTATTGCTATGAAAGGCCATCTCAATCAAGTTTTGTAATTGCACATTGAAAATATCCATTTTATCTTCAGCCAACTCTTCTCTAGCTCTCAAGAAGCATCTATTAACAAAATTCTGTAGACTTTGGGGCCATTGAAAAGATGTTTCTTCGTTACTTTTATCTTTATTCTTCTCCTGTTCATTTTTACTTCTTAACTTTAGGGATGAGTTTACTTCGTTGTATTTTTTCCCCATAATGACTAGTTTGAAATTATCTTTGTCCTTGTCTCTCTAGTAGATTATTCAGAGTATTTGATGATTTTAGGGAAGCACAGAAGGGTTTATCACGTGATGTGAATCCATTTTGTATTTACTGAAAATTAGTATCATATCTATAAGCTATACCTGTAATCTTTACCATACAGTAAATTATAATCTCTTTGCCTAGTTCTTGACCTTATTAGAATCTTTTGATTCATCGAGATTCCACTTTGCAAATTTTAGTGGAGTCTTTTATTAAAGAAACTAATTATTTAACAATCATCTAAATTGTACACTTAAAAAAGAATGCATAATTAACTATCTGACGTTATGTTTTTCTTCTATTTCTTGAAAGCTAACTTCTCCTCTGGTTATATTAATTTAATCAACTTTTGCATCTAATATATTTTTGTGTCACATATTCAACAACTAAATGATTTTCATATAGAAGAATATTCGAATTTTTAGGAAATACTCTCATGAAGTCTTCTATATTTGATAATGATAAAGTCTCCAATATTGCTATTGCTACAAAGCCTAGATATTCTAAACCAATGTCAAATAGTCTTAGGACAAGCAATTATGCGATAAATAATAGTAAATCAAAATCGTGGAATCTCGAAGAGTTAATAAATGCATATCAAGATACAGGCACATTGCCTCCTATTCTATCGCCTACGCTTCCTGGTTCTGATAAGTCAGTGTCATCATTATCTCCGTCTAAAATGGAAAAAGATAATGCATTAAAAAAGAATGAAGAGCTCGATAGTGACCTGATTCCCTTGTCCATGCTATCACCTACTCTTCCTCCAGTTTTCGGTGATTTAAAACGATCAACCAACCATATACAGCAACCAATACCTCGGAAGCCAATTACAATTAAAGAAGATATTCTCCTCTCTCCAGCTCCTTCTAGGTCTAAAATACGTTGGATTAATAGGATGAATGATTCTACAAGACCAAAATTTCTCCTCAGAGTTATATTTGACAACAAGAAGAAATACAAAGATAAATTAGAATCTATGGAAAACCTTGCCGGATTAGGTATTACAAATATTGAGAGTAGAGAAGTGGCAAGCCTTAAGTCGAAGAGTGAAAAGATAGGAGCTTTAAATGCCAATGACAAAGAAAAGGATAAAAGATCTTATACTAATCTAAATACCAAAAAATCATTAAACTCAAATCAAAGTGATGAACCTCATCTCAAGGATTCTCTTCTGGAAAGAGAATTAGAATTGATTGAGAAAGAAAATGAATTAAAGTTGAGAGAGAAAGTATTATTGGAGCATGAAAATAAACTTAAGGCAATTCTGGAACGCAAAAATAATTCTAAGTTAGTAGATAGCAAAGATACTATTTCAAGGGGAAATAGTAAATCACAAATAGAAGATAAGGGTTATATAATGAACAAAAAACTTCACTGGATAAAGTTAGCCAAGGTTTGCAAATTGACTTCTGAAAAAAGCCAAGATATTACATCAGTTATAATGGAAATAGATGCATTGTTGATGTTTATAATTGCTTATGATTATGATGAAAAGTTCAAAACTTTGGGAAAGGTAATACCAAATGGAAGATATTGGAAGTTGTTGGATGACGATATTGTAAAATTAATTAAAAGGACTAAATCATTACAAAAGACACAAGAGCTTGCTAATTTTGATTTTTTGAGATTTTTAATTTGTCTTTTACATTTAACAAGGGCTACAATTTTAAAGAGGATCAATACCGTTACTACTAAAATCATTGACCTGTATAGTAAAAAAATTAATAGCAAAGAAAGTGAGGAATCTCAGAATGCGAAAACTATAGAACTGCAACAGTCCATAATCAATAATTATGAATTGATTTCAGAACATATGCGCGCCTCTCAGCCTAATGAATTATATTCGTACATCTCGAATAGGTTTCCAAAGACTTGGGCAAACAGAAAAATAGACATCGAAATTTCTCAAATAGAGCAAGATGTCATACCTTCTAAATTGAAATATTATTTGCCAATTGGAATATATTCTAATCTTCATGAGATGAGTGGCTTATTATACTCGTATTTAAGCGAGTATATTACTAATCAACCATCATCTAATAAAATTGGTTATTCCTTACAAAGCGGTAAATTTTAAATGCATATATAGAGAGATATAGATAAATATACCAACTAAGATGCTAATTTCTATTTTTTTGACGAGACATATATTTGTCTTTGTATATCCAACTATTCCCAATAGTTTTTACTTCAAATAATTCACTTAGTCTTAGCCATGCTGCTGCTTTCATTAAATCTTTTTTATGTGTCTTTGATTTTATAGACCATAAATCACCTAATTTTATCATTGAATTTACATTTCCCATAGATGCTGACTTTGACAATAAGGTCATACCATTTAGCTCAAATTTGTTTGGTGTCCCCCATCCATTTATCAAAGCAATGCCTAATTCATGATAAGCCAATGAGATCGTAGTTGGTTGTTTTTTAGATTGATTGATAATTTTAGACAATTTGGACCTAGTTAATTTTGAGTATACGTCAAGCAAATCATATACGTCAACTGGTGAGTCTATGGTATTAATGGCAAAAGAAATTAAGACATCGAGTTCTAATTTATTTAATTTTTCGATTAGAGTCGTTGAGTTTGTACTAGTATCAACAAGAATACACTTGCAAATCCATTTAATTGACTGTATGTGACTTTGCTTAACTCCTTGTCCATATCTTAATGTCATCCCATAGAGGAACATTGCCTTTGGGTGATTGTTAGGAATATTGGCGGCAATCTGAAGTTGATATGATGCCTCTCTATCTTTCGATGCTTTCCGAAGCTGAGATGCAAGTTTGATTCTAGCTTCTGCTGAAATATCATTAGAATTGCAATTATTTATGCTGTATGTAGCCGTATCTTCCAAAGCTAATTCACTTTTTGTCGTATAGGTTGAATTCAAGTCCGATAGAGACTTGGTGGCTATATCTGCAGAGCTAATTGAATCATCGTCGCCAAATATATTGTCATATTGTTCTTGATTTTCAGGTTCCTGTGAATTCCTAATCTTAGAATTCTTTGCTAAATTAACTGATTGATGATCAAAATCAGCTCCATGCGAATTCGTAGAAAATCTTTTAATGTCTACTTTGAACGATTCTACCGATTGGTTATCTTTTAATACCACATTTAGCGGTAATTCCCTAACATTCATATCATGTATTATAGGACTTCTTTTGCCAATTCCATGTGTAGATTGAGATTGCACCTCTTGATAAATCGACAAGTCATCAAAAGAAGATAAATTGTCTTCTTCTATTGCACTATGAGAGTCTATCCATATAACACTGTGTCTCGAATTTTTATTTTCATTTTCTAAGCTTATATTTTCAATGTCAAGCCTATCAAGCAACCGACCACTTGTGTGGACTGAGTCGTAAGAATATACACTTGATCTATCTATGTAGGGATCCTCCATAGATAAACTTTTTATATCAACCGATTTCTCCTCTCGTTTGTTTTGATCCTTATCTCTCTTAGATCGAGACAGTTGAAGCCCAAGTTGGCGTAAAGGTGAGTTAATAAGCCCACGTTTACCATTCATTGAGATCCTATCTAGTATATCGATATATTATTGAGATAGGCAAATTGACCTACTCTAATCTTCTATAATACTACTAAATTTTCTATGGTTAACGCACGGATATTTAAAGTAGCTTACATGTCGTCAAAATCGTCAAATCCTCTATAGAAGTGTCACATCTGGGTATTTTTAGCTACAAAAAGAGCATGCGCGATGATTTTTTAGATTAAAAATAATATGAAGACGTCTTAGACTTAGACGTTGAAAGCTATATTGTTTGTCTTGAAATCCGAAAGATAACATCTGTTCTGTTTATGTGCTTTTTTAGAGATTGAAATATCTGCTTGGCATTTTTATCAAGTAACCTATTTCTCTATTCTCAAATTTACCTCGGCTTTTATGATACGATGCGTTTTTTATCGAGAATAATACAATTGTACAATAGAAGTTCCAAAATACTTCTACGCCATGGATTAATTATTATTGAGTGGCAAAATTTCTAACAGACAGCTTTCATACACAAAAAAATTTAAACTTAGTAAACTAGAGTTTATTACATTGTACAGTTCAACAGAGCTAAGGGTGCTTTAAAAGTATATTTTACATCTACTATATATTTATGCTCTTACTCCCTATTGAACAAAATGATTCAATAAAACCATTCGAATTGTCATTATCCAATCTTGATAGTTGTTATCAAGATCTTCTATGCTTTTATTACTTAATCTTAATTTAAAGTTCTTAAAACCTCGTCATGTAGATTCTTTAACATATATATTTCGCAAGCATGGCTATGACCAGTATTTCCTCTAGGGGTATCTATGTGCTTAAAACCAAACTTTTTATATAAAGTTACAGCTTGAGCTAAACTACTGGTTGTTTCTAGATAGCACGAATTGAATCCATTTTCCTTTGCATGTTCAAAGCTCAAGAAGAGAAGTTTTCTGGCAAAACCAAATCCACGAACTTTAGGCAAAAAATAAAATTTTTGGACTTCTAGAACAGACATATCTCCTTTCAATGGTGATATTCCTCCTCCTCCACATACTCTATCAAGTTCGTCGACTATTACCCAATATTGTGAATTTTGTTGATTGTAGACATCGTATAAGTTATCTAAAATTGGATCTGAGACACCAAAACCTGCTTCAGCTGTTAATCCAAACTCTTCTGATACTTCACGGATGACTTTAGCTATGCCATCGTTATCTTTGGGTAGAATCGGTCTTGTAGTATACATTGATAGTAAAAGGCTGAAAAAATTCTTCAATGCGCATCAGGGGAACTTTTATATAGTACAATTTCATAATGAAGAGTTGAGTTAGAAAATATTTGTATGACTATCTTGCTATTGTTATTAACGAATCGATCATCTAATTATAGATTATATTGTTATGTTGTTGATGATGATTAAGAATCTATAAGAATTTTTCCATCAAGATTATTATTGTCCTCCATTGATAAGCGAGAGCGTCTTTTAAAATATCTTTTTTTCTGAATTATTTCCAAATTTTTATTAAAATAAGGCAAAGTTTTTTTTAGTTTAAATAGATATTTTGCAGTCTCTAGAGTCTTGATTGCAAAATATCCATTTTCAAGCCGATATTCAGCCCAACTTAGATAAGCAGCAA
This sequence comes from Schwanniomyces sp. yHRVM31, assembly GCA_030462985.1. Lineage (NCBI taxonomy): Eukaryota > Fungi > Ascomycota > Pichiomycetes > Serinales > Debaryomycetaceae > Schwanniomyces > Schwanniomyces sp. yHRVM31. The sequence continues at coordinate 51,748 of JAKVQU010000015.1, forward strand.
TAACATTGTCCCAAAATTACACGTTATATTTTAACATCAAGATAAATCTTTCAAATTCAAATAATTTATATTTATCACTGAAGTAGAATAAGAATAAGACTTCCAGCAATGGTTCACTATTCAATATGCATGAAGGAATTGAGCAACATTAATATCAAATATTAAATGAGCCAGAGAATCTGCAAGGAAACTTCAAAGCTTTCATTTAACTCCTGCCAATAATCATTGTAATTTTTCTCGAAGAGGAATAATTTCCCAAATTGATCTAAATTCTTGCCTCATGTGATATCGTCAAAGCTGTAAAATATACTGCCTACTGTTACCTAGGTATCAATTAGAAAATCCTAAAAAATTGATTATTAATGGGTAGTTTTTCTTCCATTTCCATCTGCGTGAGAACTAGCATATAAATATGTGTCATAGTGTTTGCAAGAAAAGAAAATAACTATTCCTGAACTACCAAGTTCATTTATATAAATTCATAAACTAATAGTACTTACTTCATACCCCGTGTTTTTTTATTAGTTTCCCCTCTTTTACCGAATCTAGAAATTTCTGCGACACTTCTAAAAGAAACCAATCAATCTTATACGGAATTAAAACTTTTGGAGCCAACTTCGATAATAGATGATAATTGAACATCGTTTCCTTTGATTATATAAGCTGACCTTTAAAATAATATGTATAGATTCGTACTTCAACTATGTACCGTGCTTTCGACATCAAAAAAGTAATATAAGTATAATGGTATTTCCCAGAAGTAAGCAATAAAAGGCTAGAATGGAGAGTAAAATATTCAAAATATGGCACTAATCATGTTTGGTATATTTCCTCAAGTTGTGTCTTCGCTGTCAACGGTATTTCATCTCCTTGTGCAACGGTAACCCATTCGCAATACTACTCAACACCAGGGGTTATCGTACCGGGAAAATCCTACATATGCCAATTCAAATAAACCATTAAATGCTACCCCAGCATATGCAACACTATATTCAGAATTATTGACTTTATTAGGAAGCTTATCTACAGCTATTTGGGGGTTATGGGATCTCCTTGCTACGGATGCTGCAACCGATAGTGAAGACCCGAATGTGGTTAAGTGCTTCAGTCAACAACTTTACATAAAGTGGAATATTCCACTGTTGAACCACCTACCGTTCCAACAGAATCTTTAATTTTACTCCCACAAGATTCGTTCGTGTTCGATGAATCACTAGAATGTCCAAATTGAAGGTGCTGTTGCAGAAGAAAGAAGGATCATTTCAATCAAGTTCTTATATTTGTCTCAGATTTTGGATTCCCAGAATAGAGAGATATTACTAGAAAAGTTTCTTTTATATCATGCAATATTTTAAAGTTAGATCTTAGTTGCCAAAATATATATTAATACTTCTTTACGTTATATTTACAAAAGTTTCTTTTTCCGTTTAAAAATATAAAAAAGTAATCTTATTTTACGAATTTTGCAGCAACAAAATTGAAATGCAGTGACACTCTATTGTAGAGAGTTGAGACTGTCATCGACGCCATTATTTCATGAACTGCTGGAAAACTTAGGGAAGCTTTCTAATAATTATCAGCTCATATCTTCTCACCTCTTCAGTGAATAATTATCATTTACCGGCTATCCTGGAATAAAGAAGGCAAAGGAAATAACTCGTCCTGTAGAAGATAACTTTACGGCATTAAAAATTGGCATTAAACGGCAAAATCTACATATCGCTTACCTATGCGGCTAAAAAAAAATTGTACAAAATGAGATAGATATTTATATTCCAATAACCGGAATTTTTAACTGCGAAGTAATAGATATACAAACACAAGATGGAAGTTATTCAAGCTCATCGTCCTAAGGTTTCCCCAGAATTAGATCCTTCTACTTTATCCAACTACCAAAATTTTAAAATCAAACAAACCAATTTAACTTTCGATGTTTTGTTTGAACAAAAGATTGTTAGGGGTAACGTTAAGTTTGAATTAGACGTTTTACAGGATGTCGAAGAGATACAGTTAGACTCTTCATTTTTAAGTATATTTGCAGTATACATCAACGAAGAACCTCAAATATATAAAGTTGAAGATAGACTTGAACCCCTCGGCTCTCAATTGAGAATCATTGGAACAAGAAATAAGAATACCTCTATTGAATTAAGCATTGAATTTGAAACCACTACTAAATGCACAGCATTACAGTTCTTAGACAAAGAAGCAACTGATGGTAGAAAGAAGCCTTATTTATTCTCTCAATGTCAAGCAATCCACGCCAGGAGTTTGTTCCCATGTTTTGATACACCATCAGTAAAGTCGCCTTATAGAATGACTGCTACATCCCCAACGTACACTTTAATGTCTGGTTTATTAGAATCTATCGAAGGAAATACATATAAATTCACCCAGCCAATACCTATACCATCATATTTGGTTTCCTTGGCTTCCGGAGATATTGTCAAGGCTCCAATTGGTCCAAGATCTCATGTTTTTTGTGAACCATTAAAGATAGACATGTGCAAATATGAATTTGAGAATGACATGGAACATTTCATCAAAACTGCTGAGTCTCTTATTTTCAAATACGAGTGGGATCAATATGATGCGCTTGTTTTACCTGGAAGTTTCCCATATGGTGGTATGGAAAACCCTAATATCACTTTTGCTACTCCAACATTAATTTCAGGTGATCGTCAAAACGTCGACGTCATGGCCCATGAATTAGCTCATTCTTGGTCTGGTAATTTAGTCACCAACTGTTCCTGGGAGCACTTTTGGTTAAACGAAGGCTGGACTGTTTACATTGAAAGACGAATCCAAGGTGCCCTTCACGGTAATGAATTTAGAGATTTCAGTGCCATTATTGGTTGGTCTGATTTAGAAAGCTCAATCAAGGCAATGGGTGAATCAGCTTCTAGGTTCTCTAAATTGTTCCAAAACTTAAAAGATAGATGTGATCCCGATGATTCCTTTTCTACTGTCCCATATGAAAAAGGGTTTAATTTATTATATCATATAGAAAAGACTGTGGGGGGAACTGAAGTCTTTGACCCATTTATTCCATATTATTTCAACAAATTCAAGTATTCTTCTTTAGATACTTTTCAATTCTTGGATACATTATACGAATTCTTCTCAGATAAGAAGGATCAGTTAGATTCTATTGACTGGGAAGCTTGGTTGTATAAACCCGGAATGCCACCAATTACCCCCAAATTTGACACAACCTTAGTTAATCAATGCTATACATTGGCCGATAAATGGTTTTCTGTTACTGTTACTACAAGTGACAAAAATTTTAAAGAAGTCTTCAACTCAGATGATATTGCATATTTTAACGCCAACCAGTCTGTGGTTTTCTTGAATACTTTACTTGACTTTAACAAGAAGGACGGCTTTAGCTGGAAAGAACACAAGGACGCTTTGAGAGCTATGGATTTAATTTACTCGTCATACCCTAATTCTGCAAATGCCGAAGTCCTCTCCAGATGGTATTTATTACAAGTCACAGGGGAAAACAAAGAATACTACGATAAGTTAGGTGAATGGCTTGGTACGGTGGGTAGAATGAAATTTGTGAGACCAGGATATGTCTTATTAAATGAAGTTGACCATGAAGTGGCCATCAAATACTTCAACAAGTTTGAATCACACTATCACCCAATTTGTAAAGCTATGGTAAAAAAGGATTTAGGATTAAATTAGAAATGACTAATGAAATTGAAATTATATTAATTAGCATCCAATAAATATTTCAAATACAATAGTAGTAACATAACTAAATTAAAAATAAACTGAGGGACGTGATTCAAAACAATAAGGCGCATAGTGCCACATCGGTTTTCGTATTTGTGTAATAGAATTTTGTGCACTCTCAGATATCAAACGTTGTGAAAACACGAAATCAATATCTCTTATAAAGTAAATTTATTCTATAAGGAGCATATAATACATACAATATCAAATGTCTATCTCACTTCCCAATTTTAGCGTATGTTGTTTAATGTGGTTTGTTTTAAAATGATGAAACAACGAACTATTTATATTTTTATCAGTTTCTAACCTATTTTTAGTTTCCTCAAATTACTGAACGTTTTAGCTACGAAAGGATTCGTAGTGACTTAGGAACAGTCTCTGGAACTCTTAGCAAACTTCGCCCAATCCAGGAATTCTTTGACGTTAGAAGAGTATCCAAACCTGCAAATTTCAATGAGGTTCAAAGTAGAGTTTCTTACAATTTAAGTCATTTCTCCTCTAACTATGTTGCTATTGTTTCCGTCTTGAGTTTATACGCTTTAATAACAAATACCTTATTATTGTTTGTGATCTTGTTAGTTTGTGTTGGTATATTCGGTATTAACAAATTAAATGGCGAAGACCTCGTTACTCCATTCGGAAGATATACTCCTTCTCAATTATATACTGGTTTATTGATTGTTTCGATTCCATTGGGATTCTTTGCCAGTCCGATTTCTACTTTCATGTGGTTGATTGGTTCTAGTGGTTTTACTGTTTTTACTCATGCTTCATTAATGGAAAAGCCAATTGAAACGGTCTTCGAAGAAGAAGTTTAGATATTTATAATAAAAGACATCTAAGTAACTTAACTTCAAATTTAATTCAAGATAAGGAAATTTAATGTAGTGAAAAGAAAGTATCTTTAGATAAATACTACTTGCTAATTTATTTATGATAGCACTAGCGAAATATCATTCTAATCAAATTTACACAATACAATTACTAAAACATTTCATAAATTAAACATGCTATAATAGATTATTAACCATATATATTAAAGAGCGATTATATAGACACAACTATATTGGATCAATAAAATGTCAGCTTGGAAATGAAGATATAACCAGTCTAATAAGTTCAATAAACCAACTTAGATGTTTAACTTAGTTCTTCTCCAGTGTCTTCTCTTAGCATTGTATCTGATAGTGTTATCAGTTCTTAATCTGATCCATTGAGGTAATGGTCTGTTTTGCTTTTGAGCTTTAGCTAACTTTTGCTTGGTCTTAAAAGATTTGTTAGACTATTGTAATGTTAGTATTATAATTCCTTTAGTTAGTCAGATACAGGTGATCACGTAGTAAAATAATTCTTTAAATTTCAACAATAAACATCCTCTAGAAGCTTCTATCCTTCCTCAACGAGTTTCTTTCTTTATACTTTTACTTCAAATTCCAGAAGTAATCACATATCTGAAATTACCATCCCACTATTTTCAAGACCAATATTCTACTTCATTCATCATACTATCAACAACAACATGTCCACCATGACTCTGACCTTATATCGTTTATCATCTTTGAATACATACAGGCATCTTAAGTATCTAATGATTAAGAAGGAAACTGTATTAAAAAATTTTAGTACTGAAAAGTTTAACGCTTCAGTGGACCGAACAAGGTTGGAGACACACAATGTCCAGAAAAAAAATTTCATTAGTGTTACACAAAACCGTATGAGTATTGTGTATCCCTAACAAATACTGACCCAGAAACAGAAAGTGCGGCTAATAGTAGATTAGCATCCAGGACACCCATACATAATATAAGTGTGCGACTCACATGCTCCTGTGACTGCTTATATTTTGAATACACAGGCTTCAGTAACTCCAACTTGAAGAATATAACATTTACTACTTTTAAAGAAGTATTCCAGTATAACTCATATTTTTACACAAAGAGTAGTAGTATAATACCTAATTAAATCACAGTATCTTAGTATAGGAATATAAAGTTTAAATTACGTTATGAAAAATACTAATTTGACTTACAATAAAAATATATATAGTTTTGGCTTTCAATTATATTAGGGAACTTGAGTTTTCAAACATCCTTTTATATTTACAAGTAACTTAGACACTTCTTATATATCAGTTAAATGAGATTTAAATATTTATCATAGAATATAGTATTAGTAATGCTATAAACGTCAAGTTTCGATAAAGAGTCCAATTAATATAGTAATCTTCCTAAAGCAATGTTAAAACATTAATAATTCTTCTCAAGTAGGTAGTATAAATGAACTTTATTAGGTGTAAATATTTCAACTTGATTCATATTCAAGTATGTAGCCAGAATATATTAGCGGAACAAATACTCTTCATAATTTTCGTAAAAGTTGGTAATATAATATCATACTAGAGAAACAAATGAAGGAGGAAAGTGCCTGAGCAAAAAAATAAATTATTAGCCTAATAACTTCCTAAATAACTGAGTTCTCTTCAAGACAAAAACTACTACCTGTCACACTCCTTTAGACTAATATTTTATTTGCAGCCGATTCCCAAAGACCTACATACAAGAGCCAGTGGAAAAATCCGAAAAATCATAATTTTATATACAGTCTCACAAACTCTGATTCTGGCGAGCCATGATACTAGTGAAAAAAAATTTTGTAGATTTTGAAAGTTTAGTTTTTTCATACCACCCAATAGATAAAATATGACTAGAACTTCTGTCTTAGCTGACGCTTTAAATGCTATTAACAACGCCGAAAAGACCGGTAAACGTCAAGTTTTGATCAGACCATCCTCCAAGGTCATCATCAAGTTCTTAACTGTTATGCAAAAGCACGGTTACATTGGTGAATTCGAATACATTGATGACCACAGATCTGGTAAGATCGTCATCCAATTAAACGGTAGATTAAACAAGTGTGGTGTTATCTCTCCAAGATTCAATGTCAAGATTTCTGACATTGAAAGATGGACTGACAACTTATTACCAGCCAGACAATTCGGTTACGTTATCTTAACCACCTCTGCCGGTATCATGGACCACGAAGAAGCCAGAAGAAAGCACGTCTCTGGTAAGATTTTAGGTTTCGTTTACTAAACGCTTGGGATACTATTTAGATCTGTATAGTAATATAATAATGTCCGAGATATATTGCCTACATGTAAACGATATTTACTTATCATTGGTATCTATCATACCGCTTCACCACTAGTTGGAATTTTCGTAGCTGGCCCTATAGTTTTCGATGGGAATAAGTCATAAATTATGTATTTAATATTAGGGCTACAACCCTATTGGTCAAACATATCACGTTTTTGTTTTTTGTCGTGCCAGGCTGGTTTTCTAAAGCGCACCCTATCTCCTGTATGTATGCTGGATGTACACCCACCTGACTCTCGATTCCAGTTTCCGACTAACATCACAGAAAAATTAAGTGAAAAAAATCTTTTACTAAAAAGAAAATTCAGAACTAAATCAGTATCATAATAATAGTTAATAATGTCTTCTGGTATGTTTGATTAGCATAATATTGCTCCATGTTTAGGAGGTTGGAAACTATTGTAATAGTTTTAGGTCAAGCGTTCATTTGTGTGAATTTTATTCGTTAATCTATAAGAATTTGATATAATTTTTGACTCAACAACGAAAAGTAGAAGTGAATCAGTGGAATTATAATAGTGTTTACTCAGATGTGACGAATAGTGATAAGCAGAAGATATTTTGTTTGAATCTCAAGAATGTATTGGAAGGAACAACGCACTTGAAAACCCCTTCCTTGGAGAATGTGACCCAGACAGAATACTAACATAAAAATAGGTCCAGTTAGAGATGGCTCCCAAGTTTTTGGTGTTGCCCGTATCTTTGCTTCTTTCAACGATACCTTCGTTCACGTTACTGATTTATCCGGTAAGGAAACCATTGCCAGAGTTACTGGTGGTATGAAGGTTAAGGCTGACAGAGATGAATCCTCCCCATACGCTGCTATGTTGGCTGCCCAAGATGTTGCTCAAAAGTGTAAGGAAGTCGGTATTACCGCTGTCCACGTTAAGTTAAGAGCTACCGGTGGTACTAAGACTAAGACCCCAGGTCCAGGTGGTCAATCTGCTTTAAGAGCTTTAGCCAGATCTGGTTTAAGAATTGGTAGAATTGAAGATGTTACCCCAGTTCCATCTGATTCCACCAGAAGAAAGGGTGGTAGAAGAGGTAGAAGATTGTGATTGGTTTCAATTCGTTCAGATTTGATTTCTCTCATTATCTTAATTTTTGATTATTATACTAGAATTGGTTAATAGTAGTGGCTTAATTTTTATTAATGATTCTCTATGATTAAATTAGCCGCTATTGTTAATCTTTTGGGAATATATAATCTTCTATTCTTCATATACTGCAACTTTATATATATTACAAAATGTACATTTACTATAAAATATCTTTAGCGTAGAGTACTATAAAAAAATATATTAAACAGAAAAAATAAAAATTTTTGTAAGAAGTGTATGTTATTGAAACTTGTATCAAAGTCACACCATGACCTATTTCAAATATATTTACGATTATCAAGATGTTATATAACACGCCCCAAAGACCCCAAAGCTCTTGTGGATCTACTATTAAGTTCATCAAAGCCTGAATTAAATGTTGATGCACAACCTAAATTCCATCAGATAATTCCTGAATTACCTAAAAATAATACATTTTCAATACAATCCTGCCATAAGGAAGATGAAATAAACTTTCCTGACATCCAAAACGAAAGCATTTACGCCAAAGGAGATATACGTGGCTTGGGATCGCTTTATTTGTCATATTATTATATAAAAAGTGCTATAAATAATCACCCAGAACTTTCTTTTTCGGAATACTTGGAGTTATCTAGAGACTTTATTAAGACTCTTGAAGAAAAGTTTGTCTACAATCAAAATAATCCCCAACAACTGATTAAAGAGTATGTGGGACTTTTTGTTTTGTATGATATTAATCAATGTCTGCAATTCTTGAACCAATTTTTATTAACTAAATCAACAAAAAGGTATTCTAGTTACATTAATCGTATTGCACCTGGATTTAAAATGGAAAAGGTTGATTATAACTTAATATGGAATGGTAAATATAGAGATGGCAAGTATGATCTCCCTAAACTTAATCAACCTGAACTAAACTTTAATCCGTTAATTCTCGCATGCAATATAAATGATATGAAGTTTTTATATCTTGATTCCAATAAAATTGCTTACAAACAATGTAATAATGCACTAGATGTCCTATTCAATTTTGGAAGGCTAGCTCACGAATTTCATTCTTCGTTTTATCTATTCAAGACATATAAAGATTCAGGTACCCAATTTGTGGAAGCAATGAAAGAATTTGATTCATTATTTAAGGAGATATTAAAATACAATTCAGTACTACAATTAATTGAGTGCCACAATGTGAAAGTGAAGGATTTTAATAGAATGTTTTATCAATATATTGCTTACGTGGATTTAAATTCTAATAAAAACATAGATTCGAATCTAAGATATTGGTATAAAAATGTCATCAATAAAATAGTGCATAAGTCAAGTTTGAAATATGGAGAAGATTTGTCACCAAAGAGAGTTTTAAATTTTAAAAGGAAGAGTCATCTCCCTTTTGTTCAGCCTTTGGAATTTCCAGTTTTTCTACGCAATAAATTGATGGATGAAAGATATGATCAAGTTTCATTTGTGGAGATTGAAATATTTGGAAACGATTTTATAAACCTCACATTGCAGAAGTGTATAATTATGTCTGGTGGCTCAGATCCCACTGTGTATTATCAGAATCTAAGTAGATTCCGTGATTTAATCCATGACCATATTAAGGAATCGTCCGAGGTAAGAGAGTTGTTTCCGGAGGAGTATAAAGATTACCTTACGGTCAACAATTATATCGGTGTTTTTACTATCTTGAACTATAAGTCCTGTGAGGAATTCTTATTATCTTTTATTGACGAACAGGTTCCTACCACATTTGATACCTTTATTAACAGTTTTAAATTTATTATTTCGAACGCCAATATACCTTGCTTGAGATTGAACGAACAGCCGTGTAAAAATACAAACCCTAATATGTTTAAGTTGCCTTCCTTGTACGATTATTCTCATATTACGCGTGGTATGTTTATCAATGGAACAATTATACATCCAGGTGAAGGGAATAAATGGAATTCAAATTTTCTCTATAAGCATTATTTGAATCAATTAACAAGGCTTGGAATATTAAGTTATAAAGTTACGTTAAAGTATGAGCTATTCAATAAATTGCCTGATTATTCAATGCATTATTATCTGTCAATTTTCAAATTATTGAACTCAAATCATTTTTTCAATTACGCTTTGAATGAATCTAATGTATTCTTATTATTTAGGAATAATAATTACGAGAAGATTTTAATAGAGAAAAGATTTAACAAAAGCTTGATATTTAATCAGTTTGGGCAATATATGGGTGTATTAGCAATCAATTACCAATTACAAAATTGGGTTGCAAGCATAGTGAAATTCCTTCTTGGGATGATTGAAAATTTAGACCATATTGAAGCTGGTGAGTTTTTAAAGAACTTAAATCAGAAATTTTTAGAATCTAGGTTTCCCTTGAATGAAATATTCAAAAGCAAACAAATAAACTATATTCAGAAAAACAACGATAAATTCAGGTTGAGAGAATTGAAGCACTATAATGCTGATGTTTACTTTCATTCGTTTATGGGTAGACAGTTTCTAATATATTTACTTAATAAAATACATCTTTCTCATAATCTTGATAATTTCATTAGTTCAAAAATTGAGCTGATGGAACTACTAGATGAAATTGCTGAAAAACTTCCTATTTCAGAAACACTGTGTCGAATCAATTTGTCTGAGTATTTTGGAAATTACATCATGCAATATGGTATAGAAGAAGCTGAAGATTATGGTGAAAAGTTTATTAGGCAAATTTTAAGCAATGGAATCGAGAACCTATCTATTGTTGATAAAATAGTTTTGAACGTGAAATATCAACCAAATAACAAAAATAAAAGCTTTTCATTATGGGATGATTCTGCAATATGTTTACCCACTAATTCTATATCTTCAAACTTACACAAATTGTTATTGATAAATTATTTTGTATCCCGTCCATATTTAAACTTAATATGTAAAGGAGGTTCATCTAATATTCACGAGTTACCAGATATATGTACAAAATTTAATTCAATGGGAAATGAATTCTACAAATTTTCTGTCATAGAAAGTATTTTTATGTCGAAGGTTAAGCTTAAGCCGGATGTTTTGGATCAGTTACTCTCATTATTTTTTGATAGAAAGTTTAAATCTATCATCGCATTTAAAAATGGATTATATGATCCTTTTGGAAATTCTGATTACTTGAATCTTGTAAGGGGATATACCCAAAACGAGTATTATTTCTTACGTTTTGGAAACCAATCATTGAATCAAATATTAGGTTCTCTTAAATTTCATGGAGCTGATGTACATTTATGGATCTCTAACATTGTCTTGATATTTTTACTGCAAATAAAAGAAAAAACTCCAGAAGAACAATTGACACTGATTAAGCAACTTAAAGGTTCGATAGAGAAGGAGTTTAAGAATATCAGCTTATTTCTGTAAAGAACACTTCAGAATGAAGATTTGAGGAAACGATGTGATGGTATAAATTGATCTATTCTATATTTTTTTTTTGATGGAATAGTTGCATATTAATAGGTACTGGTCATTCAACAGCGGATAGTTCACCATAATCTCCAGACAGTAGAAAGAAAAATATTGGCATCGAACTATCTTTTTATTAGATATATATTATCTTTTCCCTGCATAAAACTGCGGAATTATTCTATCTAGGAGTAAATATCAAAATATTTAATGAAGAGATTCCACTAGTTATTGGATTTATAGATTAATATACTTTCAAAGAAAAAATAGTCATATCGAATAAGCTATCAGGAAAAATAAAAATAAACAAAGGAGTAATAAAAAATATTAGGAAATATCAATCTAAGTGCTGAAAAGTAAATTTTTAATTTTCTCAAACACTAATCTATATCAGAATACTTGGTATCACTATATAAAACTTTTTGCTACACAGATTTCAGTGGAAAATGTTTATATACGAGCAATATTCGATCTACAATTATTGGTATTGGATTAGAAATCAACCTCACATTTATAGCCAAAAGCAGCGTTTTTTTGATTTTTGAGGAGAACCTTTCCCTTTTGTGACTGAAAAATGATTCCATTTTGAGTAACCTCTAAAGTTCAATTTTGCATTATAGTCACAACTCTCTTCAATTAGATGGTTGGAATAGCATTAGAAGCTTTACAGATACCTGAAAATGAGGTTAGGTCTGATAATGAAGATTTGAGGAACATTTATTCTGATGAAATAGCTGTTGAACAAGAGCCTATTGAACTTACATTCCCCGATGGAGGTTGGAAAGCCTATTCAGTTGTGGCCGGTTCATTTCTTGGTCTTTTGACTACATTTGGTATGCTTAATTCTATTGGTGCAATTCAAGCGTATATTTCTACACATCAACTAGCAGATGTGAAAGCTAGTACTATATCATGGATCTTTTCTATTTATACTTCCTTTTGCTTCGCATTTGGAGTTTTTGTGGGGCCCTACTTCGATAGAGAAGGGTCATTCAAACTTTTAACATTAGGGACAATAGTTATTTTTGGTGGTTTTATGGCATTGGCAAATTGCACAGAGCTCTATCAATTTATTTTGTCATTATCGATATGCATCGCTCTTGGGAGTGCTATGTGTATAACACCACTAGTTGGTGTGATTAGTCATTGGTTCTACTACCGCAGAGGTAGTGCTACTGGAATAGCAACAATTGGTGGCTCAGTAGGTGGAATGGTGATTCCTTTGATGCTAAGATCTTTATACCAGAGTGTTGGTTTCGTTTGGGCAGTTAGAATATTAGGCTTCTTTTCACTTGGATGTCTTTCATTATCCATTTTTTTGGCAAGAGAAAGGATACTTAAGAGAGACCCCGTCGATAAAGTTAAAAAAACCAGAAGAGTGAGAATGTTAGGAATGCTTAAAAAGCTCAAAGATCTTAAATATAGTTTTATGATTGCTGGTGTATTTTTAGCAGAGTTATCATTAGTCCTATTAACTACTTATTATTCTACTTATGCTATCTCAAGAGGAATGAGTGAATCATCTTCATATTTATTATTGACAATTTTTAATGGGTGTGGTATAGCAGGAAGATTTGTACCAGGGTATCTCTCTGATAGTTATGGACCATACAATTTAATGGTGGGAATGTTAATAGGGGTGACTTTATCGATGTTTTTATTATGGCTACCATTTGGTTCTAATTTCAAGGTTTTATATGCATTTGCAGCAATTTCAGGATTTTTTACTTCCTCTATCCTTACATTAACTCCAGTTTGCTTAAGTGCAATTACAACAGTTGACCAATTTGGTGCTAAATATGGTTTGTTGTATTCTTTTGTTAGCATTGCTGATCTTTTTGGGATTCCATTAGGTGCGCTGGTTATAGGTGATGGTTCCAAGAATGAGTATGATATGTTTGCTTTGCTTTGCTCCCTTCTCTCATTATTTGGAACATCATTTTGGTATGCAAGTAGATACCGTATTGTAGGATTTAAATTAAATGTAAAGGTTTAGGTATAAGGTAGGTTTAAATTATAGGAAGAATAGGTTAACAAAATATCATTCATTATTTATAATTGTATCTTCATTTAGAACTAATGACTATGAATTATGTTCATATACTTCTTTCATTAAAAGAATAATATTCTCAATTGCAATCTGCTTACATGTAGGGTATACTTCTAATAAAATATATAAAATAAAATGTATTCTAACTACATACAGAGTATGTGAATCTTCAAAAAATTATCTTCAGTCACATGTATGATTTTATATGAGCAATCAAATGATTCCAATCACACTATGCATTTAAGCATTGCTATCTGGTAATGAATGTACTTTGAAGAATTTCCATTAAAGTACTGAAAATGTGCCATTTTTGTGTCATGCAGCATTAAATGCGGGTACTTTGAATCCGCCAATTTTTTTGCATTTAAAAACATCATGAACTTTTTTAATTATGTACCATTATTGATAACAAAAGTCTTATTAAAAAGTTATAAACTAGTTAGAAGTGAGTCAGAAACTAAAGATAAAAGCTTATAAGCTTTATCTTCTTATGAATACGACAATGAAAAGAGAAGCAGGTTTCCATGGTCAGGATTTCTTAATTTGGAATTTTTGTAGGTCCTTACTTTGATAGATAGATTCATTCATTCTCTTACCCTTATGAGTTATTATAGATAGACAACCAGTCAGCGGGATTGACAATAATCAACTGTTAAGGGAGGTGGATTCATGGAATTAGCTAGCTATTGAGAAGTCCATCAATTTATTTTGCATAATAAGTTTGTGCTGCTCCAAGGAATGCTATTTGGATTACACCACTAATAGGAGTTTTCAGTCAATGATTTTATTACCATAGAAGCATTGTAACTGGGATTACGCCGATTGGAGGTTTAATAGGGGAGATTGTTATTCCTCTATTACTATGGACTTTACTGATACTTGGGCAATTCGAGTGTTGGAATTCTTTTTGTTTACAAGTTTTGTCTGTTTAGCAATACTTTCAAGAGAAATAAAAGCCTTAGAATCTGAAATTCATCATTCTAATAATCGGTGTATCTGATACGCATTTATGATAATAGGAGTTTCACGGCTGAATTGTCTTTATTATAATTGTTCACGTATTTTTCAAGGTCTGACATATCGCAAGGAATGATCGAATCATCGTCATATTTATTATTATCATTTTAATGCAGGTGTAATTGCTGGAATGAATATTTCAGAATTCTTTCAAACAAATTCTGTGCTCTTATTTCAATAGTTTCAATAATGTTAGATATGACTGCATCAATGGTCTTATTACAGCTTCCATTTGGTTCCAATTTTAAGGTTTTATACACATTTGCAGCAATTTCGGGTTTCTTTTACCCCATTAATACTAACCTTAACCCCAGTATGTTTGGGAAATATTACAAAAGCATTTTAATTCGATAATAGATATGGGTTGTGTATTTCCTATTAGTATTGCAGATCTCTTTGGAATCCCTACTTGTGCTGTTGCTATAGCAGCAGAACTAAACATAAATACAATATTCGCCCTACTTTGCTCTTTCCTTGCAATCACAGAAACATTATGTGTAGATTTCGTACCGTACCGTAAAATTTAAAATAGTTATTAAAGAATGGTATACAAGATGAATATAATAGACTAATTTCTTCTTCTAGTTCCTGGATTAGATCGTGGATACTTCGAACTTGAAGTAGATTTTGATGTATTACCCTCATTTAGTGGCGGTAACGATTCTGATTCTGATTCTTTAGTGGCTGTTTCACTTTTCGCCTCATTTTGGATTTCCTCAAAGACTTTACTAAATTCTGGATTTATCCAATTAATGATATAAGGTGAAGCAATAACCAACAACGATATGATGAAAAATATAGTGTATAACCTATTTTTAAATATAAAGCCAAATGGGCTCCCCATGATTAAATCAGTAATTGACCCATTTGAAGATTCATAAAATTGCTTGACCTCTTTAATCGGAATTAACAATGGTGATTCAAATCCGACAATTGTTTCAGAAGTTTTATTATAAGTATCATCGCCTAGATTATCATTAAATATCTTAATTTCTTCTTCTACCATGACTCTAAACCGGGTCTGTTCAAGGATAAAATCATAGGAGATCACACTTAAGAGGTATTCTCCATGTTCAATGTTGTCAAAAAAAAACTCATAATTCTTATTCAAAACAGACTTAGATGTCTGAAGGTTCTCAGTAGTATTTTCTACTTTAATTAAACTAATATCGAACTTTGATTGGTAGTTATTGCCATTCATCAACTGGATATTTTTTGCTTGGTAGAGTTCTTCAATATTTCTTGGAATATTGGTTACTTTCCCCTTAAACCCAATTGACGTCACTAACGTAAAAAATTTACCAAAGCTATAATGAATATACCATAACTGTTGAACATCCTTCTTCTCTTAGACAATTAACTAGCGATAAATACAACCATAATTGATAGATATTGAAAAATGAAATCTAGGTTACCCGCATTTTTATTCGCATAAAAGTTGAACTCGAAAAGTTCCCTCAACAATTTAAAGTTTTTTTTCTTTATTGTACATGGATGTGTATTATTGTAGGGCGACAATTCTAAGATATATTCTTAAATCCCAGAATTGCTGCTCTCTACAACACATTCTAGAGTAAACTAGTCATGTCTATGCTGCATTTGTGGCATATATGCGGGTAGTCACGGATCTTACGGGCAAGGTTGAAGATGAACTTCATCTAATGGAGTTCTTTCACTTCAACAATGCATTCTAGAGATTCAAACATTTTTATTCATTTATATAATTATTAATAGTGGCATTTATTGTTTCATTCCTTTTGATCCCCATTTATCATAACAATAAAGTCCAATAGTGGTTAGTATAAGACCAAAAACCTTTGATTTCGTAAATCGTTTTCTAGAAGTGCCAGAACTTCTCTCTATCGTGAAGGCAATGCTAATAAAAATTATGATGATTCTCTTCATCATGGAGGCTATCGAATAAGACACGGCTGATACCAGTCCCAATAGATAGAATGCTAAAAGCGTTTGCAAGAAATGTGAGAATGAGTCGATTATTATCAAAACCATGATGGTGATGATTTTTGTATTAGATAGAGCTGTAGACTCCGCTGATCCATTGATACTCTCAAGTACACTTGAAGCTTCGTTAACCACAAAACCAAACAAAGAGAAGAGGAAGCCAATGGAAGAGCAATAGAAGATAACAGTTAATTTATCTGGTTTTTCGACCTCTTGTAAGTTGAATTTATTGAAGAATGTACCAAATGGATTGTTTAGAATTGTAGAATTTCTATCCACTTCCTGTCGATATGATATATTCAGATCATTTTTTTCGTCTAACGTTAAATCTGATCTAGAGTATGGTAATCGTATTGAGTTTGTTCTACGCTTAACATAATTCTTCTTCCCTGTTGTCCTGCTTCTATTTGAAGTCTCATCTTGGAAACCTGGGGTTCCTGATCTTGCATAGTCTAGTGCCAATGCTGCAGGATTATTTTTATTCACACTCCAAGTAATTAATTGTTTGCCATATATGTTTTGACAAGCAAATATTATCATACTTAAGAGGCAAAACAGTAATCCTTTAATTTCGGATGATCCTGGCCCATTTATAAAGTAGTCTATGATTCCAGAAGGCTCGTTAGTTTCTGATGAAATTATAAATAAGACTCCAAATAATAGAGGTATTAGTGATAAATATGTTGTTAGTGGTATGTTTACCTTGTATACCAATCTGTATCCAGTTATAATAAAAATTGGAGAAAGGGTCTTGATACTAGCTACCATAGGAAGTGGAATCAACGACGTAGCCTTTAACGAAAAAAACTTTCCTACGAACTGAAACAATGCTAAAGGCATGATTTTGACCAAAACGTATTTGCTGAATATTGTTGAGTTATTTCCCGTTGGCACGCTACCAGGGGGGAATTTATGTGAAATATCAGGAACAACTTGGAGTAATTGAATAAACAAAAATGATAATAAACCACTAATTAAGAATTGAAATTGACTTAAAAATAAGGGGTATGGAAAGTCCACTAAAATTAATCTTGTCAATTGGGATGTTATAGAAGATACAAGATACCACAATAAACAAGGAATTATAGTATGCAATGGTATAGGAGGCAATGCCTCCTTTAGTTTTAATGGCATTTTACCTCTTATTTTGAAAGACCCTGTTTAACCTTTTGTTATTGTTTTCCTGACTAAAAAGAGGCTTTTCTATTTTATTTTTTTATTATATTGCGAATATTTAAATTTTATCACCAATTATATACTCTACCAACGCTATCACCAAATATTAATTTAAGCGATCCTCTAGATATTTGCTCATGAGGATCTATTTTAACTTGCTTTAGGAGTTTCATACATGTAATTTCTTTATTAGAGTAATATTTGGTCTCTAATGTATCCAAAACAGATATATCCCAGCAAGTTTCATAACATAACTTTAATATATCAACCTCTTTACCATATGCAATAGCCAATATTTCGTTAGTCCAATGTATATGACGGTAATTCGCCAGTTCTTTACAAGACTCCGAAGAAATTGCACTTGATCTACCAAATGTCAAAGCAGTAATTCTTAAAGGGCGCAATGTTTTGTGTAGTATGTGTTCTCCATTTACCGTACGAAGTGTCAATATATTGGTAGTATTGGTTGAGTATATGATACCAACAATTCCAGAGTCTTCTGATATTGTAGTGATAACACTAAATTCCTCTTCAAGAGCTGGCGGTGTAATCTTTCTGATGAATTTATATCTAGATAAATCCCAGAACATCAAAATTCCATCAGTATCATTGCTAATACATACTTTCAAACTTTTGCTGTAACTGAAATTTACTATTGGCGCAGTATGCCCTCTTAAAAGGCTCTGGAACTGAAGAGTTTTAGAGGAATTGGAATGAAATTTCCAAACATTAATGAGTCCATCTTCCGATCCCGTAAGGAAAATATCTTTCTCTACTTGCATTAAAGCGGTAATATTTGACAGATGAATATCGAGAAAGCAAGATTGATTAATAATTAAAGATCCACAAATTCCTTGTAATTTTGGTTTTCTTATTAATATTTCGTCCTCGTATGATACGCAAGATGGTCTACCAGCCCATTTATTACTTGCGACGTTGAATTCTAACTTCTCAATTGGCAATCTCAGTTTTGATTCAAATATAAGTTCTGGGGCCCTGGTCCTATCAATAGGTAGTAAATTATTATTGGGAAGATTCACAACCTCCTTCATTGGGTGTGGTTTATGGAAAATCTTTGAGGGTGTTTGACCAAAATTATTTATCATGCCAATAATTGCTTTCTTTTCTATTTCATCTTCAATATGATCCAAATTTATCGCACCTTTATAGGAAAAGTGGTGAAAGACATTGAGAGAATTGATTGCTTCTATTCCAGTTTGCTTGTGTCCGAATATGAGTTCAATCCATAAATGAAGGTTTGCGGAAACATAAGGGCTCTCCAACGCCTCTCTATTTTTTGCAATGAATATTTTAGGATCACCATGTGCCCATGGAGGAAGCTCTACATCATTTGAAGGCTTTCCATTTTGTAGTGTTCCAAATTCAAAATTATTCTTATTCTGCAAAAACTCGGGTAAGTAAAAAAATTCTGGAGTTAACTCTCTGACATCAGTAGTATTGTCTCTTGAAGCAGAAACCCAAGCCTTTTCTATGGAATTAAATAATCTATCAGCATGGTCAAAATTACCACCTTGTAGAAGTAAGTATGATTGAACATAAGGTTTCAATCTTATTAAGAATGACGTAACAATCATTGCAGAAGAGTAATGTGTACCGTAATGGAAAGGTGGTGAACTAGGATCATCAAGACTCAGAAGAGCGTCATACCTCTCTTTGAATTGATCAGCTCTTGGTTGACTTTGAGCCCCCATTGGTTTAGATAAATCCCTAAAAGTTGTTGGGTTAGACAAATCTAAAGTATCGCTTTTGTAATCTGCTATTATCCACGGAAATACTGGATATTGTGTCAAATCATTAAAAGTACGACCAGAAAGAGTATTAATTATCATTAAATAAAAAAAATTTGACATAGCACCTGATTTCCATTTCTTTGTTGCAGCTATAACAGAAGATAGCGTACCAGACGAGAATGCAGAAGCTATTTTTGAAGTTAAATATGAAGCACCATCAGCAATGCTACTAGTGTTCCACATGGATGAAGATCTCAATGCCTGGGTCAAATCATAATCTAAGCCGTGCCCTAAGGCATATGTTGAAAGTTTATTATGTATTAATTCACGATCCTTAGTAGATAAGCAAGTGATTAAAATACTTGCCCCATCACTGAAGAACATCTCTAGTGCAGTATCACGTAATAAAAATTGCCTTTTTGATAAGCAACTTAATTTATTAAGCCTCCAATTCTTACTTCTGTGAGATCTGTTATCACCTTTAAGTATATTTTTAGATTGGGAGTTGATAAGTTGTAAGTATGGATCCCTTAATTCGGATGGCGCATCATCAACATCTACAACATTTCCATTTATAGAATGTAGATAATTTTCAATTAAATAAAGGTGACTTTTACCCAAAATCATTATACTCTCGATTGGAACTAAGCCATTAATTTGGCTGATATTCCATATTGATACTATTTGATCACCCATGTACAAGCTTCTAATAACTTTTCTATTCTTGTCTTCATATATATTTGAATGTTCGTTATCATTTTCGGTATCAGTATCGGTATCATTTTCATGATCATTTAACTCATGAAGGACCCCAATATTCTCATACTGATCTATCAATGTTGCATCCTCATTGATCGATATAGAACCAATCTCTTCTGCTGTGCGTATTAAATTGTAATGCTCCAAGTCGTCAGACAGAGGTTCCATTTTAATGGGAATTTCAATATGATAGGATAATTTTTCAGACTCTTCCAATTGTTCTTCAATAACTAACCTTTTTCTCATCCTATCAATATTCTCAATATAGTCTAAAATATAGTGGTGTTTTATGTTTTTGCTTTCAATTAATCTTGATATTTCTATTTTTAAAGAATTATAACTAGCAACATAAAATTGTACATTTTCTTCATGATCTTGTAATTGCCTATTGAACTTAACTAATTCCATTTGAATTATCAGTTGCTTTAAATTTTCACAATCCCTTTCGAAATTCCATGTATAGACATTATTCATAAAGTGAGGCTTGCCACCATTTAAAGTGATTGAAATGATGCTATCAATATTTATAAGGTCTAACTTGTTTGATTTATTGATCATCATTTGATAATGAGTAGAAAATATTCTCAGCAATGTTGGTATTTTATACAATCTACCCAAGGACTCCTCATCATTTTTAGTGAGAATATCTTCAAAGAATTCCTTTAGTAATATGTATTCTTTGGAGTCTATGTTGTTGATAATGTCATCAAATCTGTCCTGATTAGTTAAATAACAAGATCTCAAAAAATTGAACGTATGTTCAATATTGAGATCTTGTTCTTCTTGTGTTAGCTTCAACAATATTCCTATAATTAAAGTAATGATACGACCAAATTTAATCGTATCCAATAAGTTATCATTTAAAACAATTACTTGTCTGTAGAGTAAATTTCTTAGGGTTGTATTGTACATTTTACTAGTTTCAAAGTTACCATCTAATCTAAGCAACTGTAGAATGATTAAATCTCCTAATATCTTTTTAAGACGTCTTGTTCCCCCCATTATTTTCTTCTTGTTATCTATCTCCAAAATTGAAAGAATACAGATAACGTAAATATTCAATTTTTCAAATGATATTTGATAGTTTTGAGATATAAATTCGAAGTAGTAGATATTTAACATTTCTGTAGCAATTTGCAAGAATTTCCCTTCTTCTAAAATGGAAACATTATTAGATATCGATAACGTTATATGCTCAAAAACATTTGGAAATATTAACTCAAACATTAATTTCTTGGTAAAATCATTTAACGTTGAAAATGTCTCTATGATCAGGTTATGAAAATTCGAAAGAAAAATGTCAGACAAAATTTTAATCAATTTGTCAAAAGTAGATTTAATATCATGTGTTGAAATATTCTTCCAAGTGAGAGATAATTTCAAATACCCCAAATATTCAAAAATACTATCTATCCACTCTTTTCTACTAAACAATTCCCTCAAAGAATTGTTATTTACCTTACCTTTTTCAATGAATTCATTATATTCATTAATTAAATGCTTAACCTCTGAGAAAGTTTCAAATGGAGTCATGTTTGAACTTCTTTTAGGGCTCGATGGATTGCTTTCCAATGACATTCCCCAAACTCTACTCAATTGTGACATGGAACTAAGAACAAGGTTATTGAGTATGATTAGTAATTCCGGCATTATAACGACAGAATTAGGATTGATATTGTCAACTGAGGATATTAAATTCCTTTGATACGCAATATCATCTTTTGTATTTAAGCTTGAAACAAATATGGTACTTAAGATCTCATCATCTCTCCAACGACTCATTAGGAAGTAAGTGATAACTTCTAATCCGTGGCTTTCATAGAAGAATCTCTTTATAATATTAGTTCCTAGAACTTTTAGCAATTTCGTCAAAAGCTTTATTCCACACTTCGCAACTTCATTTGGCAATGTGGGGTTGAATAACAATAAAATCCAATGAATTGAAAAAACCCTGGAAAACTTCTTCACTACTTTGATAGATGAATTAGGATCACAGATTATGGATGTAAGAGACACAAGTGTGATAATCCCAATATCTTGTGAGCAGTCGTTCTGAAATAATGCATAAATAATATAATGAGATACAGATCTAATTGACTCGACCGAAGAATCGCTCAGAATTATAACTTTAAGTGCACGAATTAGTATCTCCTTAATATCAGTATCAATATCAGTATCCTTTAATATTGGTAGCTTCATGAATTGAATTATTTTTTTTAATAATTTCATTTTTTGAAGTTCATTTTTATTAAACAACCTATATTTTGATACCTCAAGCAAAACTATCAAATGATTTAGAAGTAGTTTAAAAGAAGGAGTCTGGAAGAATAGCTCAAAATTTAATATCAAAATGCGATATATAGTCGGATTTATAATTAAGCACTCTTGAGGATCGCTTGAATCAGCACCAGAATTAATTAATAATAGACTAAGGACATCAGTAATCGGATTTCCATCATTGCTTAGATCATATTTTGATGAAATATTTAAGGATAAGGATCTATTATACTCTTTATATTTGTTCAAAAGAATTAATAAAATTCCGTAACCATTTATGTTTTCAAACTCTTTATTTAATCTCCAATCATTATTGAGAATATAGAATAAAGAGTACATGGATTTTGAAAAATAAGAATCCCTAACTTCAGGATTATCTATTTTCATTGCATATTCAATCATCTTTAAAAATAAGGAAGTTCCGCAAATGCTGTAAAAAGATGAATATAATGAGTCAGGACTGTGAATTAACATTGAATTATTATAATCTCCAACATCCGAATTTGAGTAGTGTTCCAAATCAAATATAATATTATCTTTGGTAATTTTATGCAAGGTTAAGTAACTACTAATCAAATTCAAATCAATTAGGTGCGGAGCAGAGCTGACTTTTATGTTTTCTGGTACTTGCATCTTGATAATATCAATCTTTTCTCTCTTTTTTGCCTTTTGAAGTTCATCAAATTTCAATCTTACATTTGCAAGGGCCCTAGGATTAAGGAAACTCAATATATGTGTTATGTTTTCATTACTATAGTCAAAAAATTCCCAATTAAATGCCGGCCCTAAATTAAATATTAAATTGATCCACTCATAAGATAAATCAATATTCAACAAATTAACATTTGTTAACAAAATTTCATCGTTGCTAAATGTGTCATTAGAATAATTACCAATATTTATTTTATTCCATGAATGTAACCACTTTGTGATATCTGGGCATGGTATAGATTCACTATACTCACCATCGATATACAAATTAAGGTTAGCATAAGAATCATAAGTTAACGCAAAATGAACAAAATTTTGATTATCGTTATCAGAATACTTCAATAATTGGTTAAAGGAATAACGCATTCGAGCATTTTTTGATCTATTTCGAATTTCAACAACAAACTGATTATAGTTGTATAAAAGAATTTGTAAAGTAGTTTCTTCATAATCAAAGGAATCCGCCAATGTAAATACAGATAATAATTCTTCTGTGGGACCTGACAATCTGTTAACTTTAATCCATGAGTGTACGGTTAGCAGTTTTGAATTTGAAGTATTATTAAAAGGAATTGAAATAGGATAACGGCTATTGAACAAATGAATCTTAAAATGACTTGAATAGTTATAGAAAAGCTGATTTAATAATTCAAGAACATTAAGTTTTTTAAAGCTCCTAAACTCGCTTAAAAAGAGCTTGTCTATTAACAGCTTTAATAATTTTAAATCAAAGCCCAAGTCTGAGAATATTAAAATAAGCTTCATTGATTGGTTTTGTGTTGGTAACGCATGTAGCAGCTGGTTTAAGAATTCTTTAACAAGGTAGTCTAGAATACCCATACGATACAATGCAATTTTTGTCTTATATGATGCAGAAAGTAGGATTGTAATTAGCTCCAATATAATTAATTTAAAGTCTTGATAATACTCGTCCTCCAACTCGAATAACCTTTCAAATAGCATTATCAACATTTCAATATCCGGCACAGGATCAGAAGATACGGCTAATATGATTTCTTGCTCTATTATTGAGCTTAATTGTAAGCGGTTCTCAAGTGCATCAACTAATTCAACTTGCCAATTGTGTAATAACACCTCATTAAAGGTATATTTTGCAAACACCTTATGACAAATAAGTTCAATGATCTCACTATCCAAATTATCTAAAGCAGAGTTATCATTATTCATTATTCCACTTTATATCGAAGCCGAATTAAACATACAGTTACTTTTATCTATACTAAGTAATTAATTTAAAGCGATAGATGTTATCTAGTGACACAAAATTGAAATTAAGCTGTGAAGTGTTGATAATGGATGCATACACTTATAAGGAACTTAAATACTATAAATTGTATCATTATATATGTATAGCTAAACTATATCAGTATGTTAGTTACTATTGTATTTCTTTAGTTAATTATTCACTAATTGAAAAGTAATTTAACAAGAGAAGATATATTCCTAAATCTTGCGTGCTCGTCTCTAGTAATAAATTCCAGAGTAAAGAAGAGTTTCTCTATCTTAATTAATAACAATAATTTAACAACAATAATTTAACAACATATATTCCAACTTAGAAGATAAAATATAAAAAAATTAAGCCCGATGCGGGGGTCGAACCCGCAGCCTTTTGATCGCTTCTCATTTCTAAGAGTCAAACGCTCTACCGATTGAGCTAACCAGGCTTAACTTGTTTTGTTATATTGATGAAGCTAAATTAAGCTTAAGATTTAGCTGCAAATATAACCAATAAAATAATAATATCAACAATGATCTTGCTTGAAAGTCTAACTGAAAACCTAAATCATATTCCATAGGAAATGCAATACCTGGCAAATCTCAAGAACTTTTCAACTCGCCTTCCCCATATCAAATACTTTAAGGAATTCCAGTCTCAGTAAAGTGAAGTATTGATTATTTTCTAATTTTTTTCTCTCTTTAACTCTGGTTTAGCTTTTAAATTAACTCACCACTTTCTTCCTCCAAAGTACAAGCAGCAATAAACCCCCTCGGTAGCATATCCATTCCTATCCATTCCTGTATTCATTATTGAAGAATTAGAACAAAAATATTATGGTATTGGAAAAATAATGCTAATGGTTCTATTATATTAGTATTATATCATAGCATCATGGGTGAACAAAAAAGAGGAACCTCCACTTCTTTCAAATCAGTTCTAGATTCATATTTGCAATTAGGCAATCCAGTTCTTTGAACAATTATGGGGCGGATGAACTTTGTTGTTATAGAACTCTCATATACACGAATCTATTATGATATACCTTGATATACCTTACTAGATCAAAGACCAATCTTAACCATTGACTTGCACTGAGGAATTATTTAAATCTACTCTACTCGTAAAATCAAGATACAGGTCTCAGTACTCCTATAAAATCTTCGATTTTGATTTTGGCGTCAGATCAACAACATATTTATTATTCTCCCGTCACTCATTAACTGTCTTAATTTATCGCAATCATCAATTGAATCAAATCCCTATGCATTTTTTATATAATATCCAAATTGAGCAACTTTTTTTCTCTGAAAGTGTAATACCCTATTACTCTATCATCTACGGGACTATATCCACAGGAATATCCTTAACGACATGTATTGCCTCATCACATCTTCTATAATATATGTATTAGCTCCAAATATGTTGAAATAGTTTCTTCATACTTACTTTTCTAATTGGGAAATTCAAGCAGCATCAAAATTGACAATATAATTATAATTAATGCCAAATTCGTTCATTCATATATGAGGGTGTCACTTCCTTTTGCTTTTTCCATCAATTAATTTGCTACATGAAGACAGAAATTACTTTCCAATGATGAAAATGACTGATAAGATGTTCTTGTGCGAATGTAACAGCCGTTCTTTCAGTTAATTCAATTTTTTATCATGTAACAAAGTTTATTCTCGGGCCACTAAAATGTTTATCCTGCCAGAGCTATACAACTGTTGGTAATCTGATGTAGATTTTGAATATAACATATTAAGGTTTTTTTAGAGTTATAATTACTGCACTACACCAAATTATATACCGTATGATATGCTTAATAATGTTGAAAAATCCTAACTTGAATAGCACTAATAATGGGCATGTATTTCCTTGATCTATCAAATATTATAATAGCTAATAAACGAACTATTAGGTTAAGTAAATTAATCAAACAAGTAATAATTTGGCTGTAACATTAACTAGAGTTGTATAATATTATTTATATACAGTACAATAAATAAAATATTTTTCACGTGCATTTTTTAACGATGTTGCAAATCTATGACTTCAATTTGGATAAAGGGGTACAAAAGCAATCTTAAAAGTATCCATTAAATGACAGTGCTATCGAAAAGATTATATCCTTAACACATGTGTTTCCTCTTGACGGCACAAAGACAAGTTTCAACTATTTAAGATATCATGAACTAAAACATATGTGTTTATCCTAAAAAGTAGTTAATTTTTATATTTAGTCATATCTGGTATGCTAATTGGTATTAGTGGTTTTCTTAGCTACGAGAAGTCCGAAAATTAAATCTATGTTTCTGTGCAATTTTTCCTTCACTAAGTTCATAGTTAGAAAGAGTTATGATTTCATATAATTTTAATTTATTCCTGTAATCTTTTTCCGTATGTAGTTTATTGAGAGATAAAAGGATTTATATTGATGAAAGAGTCTTCAACAATTTCTTTCTCCAATGTTTAGCATATTTAAACCTATTATAATGTGTAATTTATTTCAAGCATTAGGTCCCCATTACTTTTTAAGTGTTCATTAATTATATAATTTCAATTTCACAGTTAAGATTATTTATACACAACTAACCTATAATGTAGTGTCTCGTTATTACCCGTGCGCATACAAAAAATTTTGTTGATAAAATCGTGGGACAAATAATGTTATCTAAAAACAAATCATACGAATATTAATATATCATTCAATAGTAAGCCCAAACTTGTAGACTTGAACTAAGAAGATGTCTGATGGTCTACAGTTTCAGAATGAAGGTTCATTTGATGAAGATGCATCCTCTGTGCTGAGCGGCAATTCTCATCTGCATGAAAGTGATACTGAAGAATTGATTGAAAATAGAAAGCTTATTAATGAATTATTGTTTAGAACAGGTAAAGAAGGTGATATATGGTACTTGATAGCGTCCCAATATTTGGATAGGGTTTTAAATGAGCCTGTTAACAATATGAATGAGTTGAAAGAATCATTGGGCCCTTTATGCTGTGATTCTATAGTAGATAGTGAAGGAAATTTGTATCCAGAAGAAAGCGAACCTGTGGGAACTTATAATATTATCCCTGAATTATTCTATCTTCTCGTAGAACTTTTCGGTATTAAAGGTAATCCTGTTGCTAGATCATTAATTTTGAATACAGAAACTGGTGAGTTAGGTGTTGAGAGATTTCCGCCCTCTTTTCAAATCCATCAATTAGTAAAAAAAGCGTCAGAATATCAACATATCAAGAAATACGTTGTGAAAATGTCATCTACAAAAACTTTTGGTGAATTGCATGAGTTGATCAAGAATAGTCAATTAGAAGGAATACATAAAACAAACAAAAAATTTCGTCTTTGGTTTATAGAATATCCTACTACGGTACAAATTTCTAATAATTTAAGTCTTGGACAATTTTTGAATGAGATTCAAAATAAAACTTTGGTCCATAATGGGTTATACTCGGATACTTTGAAGTACCATGGAATTAAGAATTCATATTATCACATAATGATTGAACATATTGACAGGCTGTCTCAAAAATATCCAATTGACAACTATGTTGCTAATATTGATCTTTTACAATGTGATGTTGATAATCCTTTCAAAAAGGGGGGAAATTTGGGCCTTCAGAATTTGGGCAATACGTGTTATATGAATTCTGCGTTACAATGTTTGTTACACATTCCCGAAATAAATTATTATTTTCTTTGTAATGTTTTTTCTAAAGAATTAAATTTTGATAACCCTCTTGGTAATAATGGAAATGTTGCAAGTTCCTTTGGTTCTCTTTTAAAGCAGGCATTTGATACAACTACGAAAACTACTAGTATTTCGCCTCGCGAGTTTAAATATACTATTGGTCATTACTCGTCTATGTTTCTGGGTTACCATCAACATGATTCTCAAGAGTTTTTGAGCTGGTTATTGGATGCTCTTCATGAAGATTTAAATAGAATTCATAAAAAACCGTACTGTGAAAAACCTGAACTAAAAGATGAAGAGGTAGATGATCCGAGTGCAATATCAAAGCTAGCTGATACTTGTTGGAACCAACATAAGCAAAGGAATGACTCGGTTATTGTTGATTTGTTTACTGGTTTATATCAATCAACATTAAAATGCCCTACGTGTTCAAAAGTATCCATAACATTTGATCCATATAATGATTTGACACTTTCTTTACCGGTTAGCAAGAAGTGGTATCATATATTCACTATTGTAAATTTGTCGGACAATTCTGGATATGAAAATTCTATTCTGAAATTGGAAGTAGAATTGAATAAGAATTCAAGTTTTGACGATTTAAAGAAGTACGTAAGTACTTTCTTAAATACAGATCCCAAATTTTTATTCTTCTATGAAATATTTCAAAATTCCTTCTATGCTGATTTGCAGAGAGATTACAAAAGAAACAAATTTTTACCAATAGAAGATATCATAAGAGATTCTGATGAAATATTTGTTTATATTATACCACACAATCCTTTAACAGATATAATAGTTCCAGTACTTCATGCAGTTGATGATTCTGATAAATCATATCCAGTCAAGGAATTTTTTGCAATTCCAACATTTATCGTCATAGAAAAAGAAAATGAAGTCAGAAGTTTTGGAAGCATTCGTAAAGAGCTTGAGAAGACATGTAAGGTTTTAACAAAACAGAATCTTGAAAATGAATATAAAAAATTGAAATTGGTTAATAAAAAGTACTTTAATCGTAAAGACTTTCCGCTATTAAATTCAGGTGAATCAAATAGTTATCAAGAAGATGAAGAAATGGATGAATCATATGATTCTGAAGTGTCACAAGCTTCTCCTTATATCAGTGGAAACTTGGGATTCGAAATAAAATATTATAATTCGTTAAAGCAAGTCAATAGACACCACAATGGACGTTTCTATTTTAATCAAAGGCTAGGAGGAGGCGATGAAAGTGAAGAAGATTCTTTAATTTTTACTGTCCCTCTTTATAAACCTGCTTATTCTGAGTTCAAACTATTATCAGATAGACTACCTGAGTTAAAGAGAAAGTTCTATCATTATCCAGATTATGAGTCCTCAATTGAGCAAGCTGGTGCTAAGCATGAAAATAATGATAATGCTAATAGTAATATACACACCATGAATCAGAAAAATCTGTGCTTGATGCAAAATGCAGATCTGTCATCTAACACAGAAGATGAATTTGTTCTTGTAAATAATGAAAGTGACTTTGACCCATCAAAATCCACCCCTCAGCAATCTCTGCTGGATGATGAATGTGAAATGAATTTGGGTTCATTGTTAGATTCGAATACTTTACCAGCGCCACCATCTTACCCAATGCTGGTTAAAGATAATTCGAACGAAGAAATAGTGTCAATAAATGATGGTGACAATCATCCTTTATTGATTGAAAAAAATACAATTTTGTTATGTGATTGGGATTCTAGTGTATATTCCGAGTATTTTAGTCAGCTTGAATCTCAGAATTGGAATAATGTACCGTTTATACCTAACCCTGAATTGGAAAAGAGTAAAGCAAAAATTGAAAAACAGAGGAATGCTAGCGTTTCGCTATATGATTGCTTAAAAAGCTTTAGTACCCCAGAAGTTTTGGGTGAACATGATTTGTGGTATTGTCCTAGTTGTAAAGATCACAAGCAAGCTACGAAAACTATCCAGTTATGGTCTACTGGTGATATATTAACAATTCATTTGAAGAGATTTCACAGCGCCAGAGCATTTAGTGACAAAATTGATATTCTTGTTGACTTCCCTATTGAAAACTTGGATATGAATGAATTTATTTCTATCCCCAATAAAGAGAAACAAATATATGATTTAATTGCAGTTGATAATCATTACGGTGGATTAGGTGGGGGGCATTATACAGCATCTGTAAAAAATTTTAGAGATGAGCAGTGGTACTATTTTAATGATGGAAGAGTAACCAAAATTGAAGACAGTGCAAAATGTATAACCAACGCTGCTTACTTGTTATTTTATCGCAGACGATCATCAAAGGAGTTTTTAGGTGGGAGCCACTTAGAAGAATTGATTAACTCTGGAAGAGAGAGTATCAAAACAACGTATACTCTTCGCAAGAAGAATTTGGAAAGTTTGCAAGAACAAATCAGCAATTACAATAACATAGAATCTCAATTGGGGATCTCAAGCAATGGGGAGATAGATGAGCTTTATCCAAAAGATAATTCTAATAAAAAATCAAGATCACCTTCTATTAACTCTGGAGAAGTGTTTGGTAACCATGTATTAGATGGTCATCATAATGTTAGAAAGCAAAGGCTTATATCTAAAGAAAATAATAACAATAAATTAATTCAGATAAAATCTGATGTCAAAGAGGAGTACTCTTCATCGTGCAACGAGATTGCTGTTGAAGAAGACAATTAGAATAGTGCTATATAATATTATAATATAATGCTACGCTATACATAATTTCGGCTAATTTATCTATTAACCACTGTATTAGTTTTGTTAAAGTTTTTAGACCTTAAGATTGATATTTCTATAGCTTTCTTTAAATTTTCCAATGAAATTGGGGAACCTCCACCTGACAAACTTATACTTTTGATAGTTTCCTTTGTAGTAACAATGCTCATTTTAGAAATTATCGAACTTTCTTCACATTCTCCTTCAATATCAGTTATTAATATCGACTTTTTATCTATCGCCATCTCGTTCTCATCATTGATTGATTCTTCTAATTCTAGAATACCAAAGTTAGAACTTACACCCAAGGCCGATTCATTTATATTTAATCTATACCTTAGCTTTTCATTACTATCAATAGTAAAATTTATTTTATTTCTATCAGAATTTCCATACCTTCTTCTTGAATTAAGAGGAATCTTAACTGAATCGTTATGATTTAAAAAAACTCTTGGTAATATTATAGACTTCATTGCATTAGATAACGCCAAGTAACATAAATCAAATAATGGTCCTGATCTAGAAAAAACTTTTAAGTTTGCGTAAAGCACAAATGAATACTTTTTGGACCTGTTAATATTCAATAATTCAAAGGTTTCTTGGTCCTCGTCGGGATAGTAAACATTTATTTTATCTTCATTCATGATCGAAATACCATGTTCCATTCTTAATGACGACGATGGGATAACTTTGGAGTGCAATACGTTTTCATATAACTTTTGAGATAAAATCATTTCTTCGTCAGTAGGTGCTCCAGAACGACCCCTGGCGATTTCTACTACTGGATATATAGAATCATATTCTTCTTTCTTACCACTCGACAAAAGTGCATCACTATGACTATCCTCAACAATCCCTAATGTTATGGTTGTAATTATGGTAACATTACCTGACTTTAAAACCGATGATCCCACTACATTCTCTCGGTCGTTTAGGTTCCCTTGTGAGATGCTGACTGACTTAAACTCATTAAAATTCCTTAGATTTGGTCTTAAACCAATTGATAAATGTCTTTGAAGTGAAATCTCTGGTGATATTCTAGCTAGGACATCTGGAGGGAATGATATCTGCTTTAATTCACTCATATCCTAAGCTAATAGTTATCTGATAATACATGGAATCTTCCTCAGCATCTCAGCTAACAAATTCTATCAAAAAGTTTCCATCTCCTCATGTGACTGGTATCAGCTGATACTGTCACATGACGAAATATTTTTAGGACATGTGATAATACAATGCTCCTTTCATACTTCCTAAAAAAATCACCTGTTTATAATCATGTGATACTTTTCTACTAACAAAAAAATCAAATTTGTCCATATGATGGGGCACACGTCTGTTGGATAGTCTACTATTCAGATGTTTATGGTATGAAGCCAAAATAGGCAGTATCTGCTTTCACTTGTTGATATCTTTATGTTTATGTGGACAGGAATATTTTTACTAAAGTTTTTGATAAGAGCTTATCTAATGCGAACATAACCTATGCAGAATATTCACAGTATATAAATATTAATTCTATACTAAAGATTTAAATATTATACTTTCAGGAATCAGAGGATAGTAACGATCGAACTAGAGACGAGGGAATAGTCAATCTTTTTCTCGGTGTTAAATAACCATTTCTGAAATTTGTACTTAGTTAGCTATTGTTCTCAGCCAATAGAGAAGTGGCAAATACTAAGTATTTATTTTTAGGAGTGTATATTGATGGGTGAATGGAAGTTTCCGTTATCTCTTTTAACTCCACATTTCTTATCAATGTCGCAGTTCCGATTCTTATTGGTCGATCGGTGTACAGCGTTAGGAGAGAGGGAACTTTCTGATATCACGTTAACCATCTATTTTCTAGATAATTTATATTAAGAAAAGTTTCCTTCTTTTTGATCTTATTGTATAAAACAGTATTTCGACAAGTATAGGCCCTATTGTACATTGCTCACAGATATTTTATTATACATACACTCACATAGTTGCAGAGTTCGCCTAACAGAGAAGTAACCCCTTATTAAAATCAGAATAGACAGATTAGCTTCATTTTAATTATCTAAAAGTACGTACCCTTTTAAGTTTGATTGATTCATAAGAATTGCAAATTGTTTTTTAAATGGTTCGATTTCATTGGCAAGTGGCAACGTCATAAAATCACCTGTTGATTGAAAATATGCTTAATCTCATACAGGATAGAAATTGTTATTCGAAGTCATGAAAACTTTTTCTCCTAGTATATAATACTAACTATATTTAGTATATCTCGTTTGTCATGTCCTCCTATTTACCGCAAGAAGAATTTGCAACTAAGGTCTATCAATACGACGAAGTACCGGAAAATAAATCTTGGGCATCTGCTCTTCCTGTTGCAAAAGGATTGTACAACCCTGAGCTTGAAAAAGATGCCTGTGGTGTTGGTTTCACTTGTCACATCAAGGGTAAAGCTTCTCACAAGATTGTGTCTGATTGTAGAAATTTATTATGTAATATGACCCACAGAGGTGGTGAATTAAACCCAAAAGATGGTGATGGTGCGGGTTTATTGAGTGCAATGCCTCACAAGTTTTTCATTAGAGAGTTTAAATATCACAAAAACATTGATTTACCAGCATTGGGACAATATGGTATTGGTAATGTATTTTTCAAGAAGGACGACGCTGTTTTTGAAAAGTCTAAACAGATATTTGAAAGTATTGCAAATTCTCTAGGCTTGAGAGTTTTAGGATGGAGAGAAGTTCCTCATGATTCAACAATCTTAGGTCCTGCTTCTTTGTCTAGAGAACCATATATTTTGCAACCTGCCATAGTTTTGGCTGAAACTTTTGGAAGTGGTCTTTCTCCAGCACAAGAAATTTCACCAGAAGAGTTCGAACAA
This sequence comes from Schwanniomyces sp. yHRVM31, assembly GCA_030462985.1. Taxonomy (NCBI): domain Eukaryota; kingdom Fungi; phylum Ascomycota; class Pichiomycetes; order Serinales; family Debaryomycetaceae; genus Schwanniomyces; species Schwanniomyces sp. yHRVM31. The sequence continues at coordinate 85,413 of JAKVQU010000015.1, forward strand.
AAGTATCAAAAAGAATTTGAAAAGAAATTATTTATATTAAGAAAGCAATCCTCTCATACTATTGGTTTGCATAACTGGTTTTATATTTGTTCCTTATCTAGCAGGACTATTGTGTATAAAGGACAATTGGCACCAAATCAAGTTTATGCTTATTACCATGACTTAGTGAATGCTGATTATGAAGCCCATTTTGCTCTTGTCCACTCCAGATTTTCTACAAATACATTCCCTTCTTGGGATAGAGCACAACCATTAAGATGGGCGGCTCATAATGGTGAAATCAATACCTTGAGAGGTAATAAAAATTGGATGAGAGCGAAAGAAGGTGTGATGTCATCTGAATTGTTCGGAGAAGAATTAGATAAATTATATCCTATTATTGAAGAAGGTGGTTCTGATTCAGCTGCTTTTGATAATGTGTTAGAATTGTTAGTAATAAATGGTGTATTATCTTTGCCAGAGGCTGTAATGGTTTTGATTCCGGAAGCATGGCAAAATGATAAGAATATAGACCCAAAAAAGAAGGCGTTTTATGAATGGGCAGCTTGCTTAATGGAACCTTGGGATGGACCTGCTTTATTTACCTTTGCTGATGGTAGATACTGTGGAGCAAATTTGGATCGTAATGGGTTGAGACCTTGTCGTTATTATGTGACTGATGATGACAGAATGATCTGTGCATCTGAAGTTGGTGTCATAGATGTTGATCCAGAAAAGGTTTTGCAAAAAGGTAGATTACAACCAGGTAGAATGTTATTAGTTGATACTCTCGAAGGAAAGATTGTTGATGATCGTGAGTTGAAAAATAAGGTTGCTTCAAGATTTGATTTTAAATCTTGGGTTATGGCTAATATGATTGATATGAATGATTTGATTTCTAAATTGGAATCGAGAGAATTCATTTTATCAGATGATACCTACTTGAAGAATACTACTGTGCAAACAGATCCTAGACTAGTCGCATTTGGCTATTCTTTTGAGCAAATATCTCTTGTTTTAGCCCCAATGGCAGAGGGTAAAGAAGCCCTTGGTTCTATGGGTAATGATAATGCCCTAGCTTGTATATCTGAGCAACCAAAGCTATTATATGACTACTTCCGCCAATTGTTTGCACAGGTTACTAACCCACCGATTGATCCTATAAGAGAAGAAATTGTCATGTCTTTAGAATGTTACGTTGGACCTCAGGGTAATTTATTGGAGATGAGACCTGATCAGTGTAATAGGTTGTTGTTGAAATCTCCAATCTTATCTACAACTGAGCTCAATGCTATTAAGAACATTCAAGTTGTTTATCCAAAATGGAGTGTCGCTAAAATCGATATTACATTTGAAAAATCTGAAGGAATTCAGGGCTATATTAATACGATTGACAACGTTTGTCAAGCTACTTCCAAGGCTATAGCTAATGACCATCAAATTATTATTTTAAGTGATCGTTTGACTGATGGTAATAGACTTCCTATTTCGTCCTTGATTGCTGTCGGTGCGGTTCATCATCATTTAGTTAGACAGAAGCAGCGTTCTAAAGTTGCCCTCATAATTGAAACGTCTGAAGCCAGAGAGGTTCATCATGCATGTTGTTTGGTCGGGTATGGTGCTGATGCAATTAATCCGTATTTGGCGATTGAGACTTTAACAAGGATGAAAAATGAAGGGTTAATTAAAAATGATACGTTACTGGATATTGATATTATTAATAATTATAAGCAAGCTGTTGACTCTGGTATTCTTAAAGTTATGTCAAAGATGGGTATTTCTACTTTGGCTTCCTATAAAGGTGCTCAAATTTTTGAAGCATTGGGTGTTGATAACTCAGTCATAGACAGATGCTTTGCAGGAACTGCTTCTAGAATTAAAGGTGTCACTTTTGAATATATCGCTCAAGATGCTTTCTCGATGCATGAAAGAGGTTTCCCATCCAGAGACACCATTAAGCCAGTCGCTTTACCAGAGACCGGAGAATATCATTGGAGAGATGGCGGTGACGCACATATAAACGAACCTGCAGCTATTGCGTCAATGCAGGATGCAGTCAAAAACAAAAACGAAAAAGCATTCGAAGCCTATTCGAAAAAAGAATACGAAGCAATTAAAAATTGTACTTTAAGAGGATTATTAGATTTCGATTTTGAGAATGCCAGTCCTGTTCCAATTGACCAAGTTGAGCCTTGGACTGAAATCGTGCGCCGTTTCTTCACAGGTGCTATGTCGTATGGTTCTATTTCTATGGAAGCACACTCAACTCTTGCAGTAGCTATGAATAGATTAGGAGGTAAGTCAAATACTGGTGAAGGTGGTGAAGATTCTGCAAGGTCTACGGTGAACCCTAATGGTGATACCATGAGGTCTGCAATTAAGCAAATTGCTTCGGGAAGATTTGGTGTAACATCATACTATTTAGCTGATGCAGATGAGTTGCAAATAAAAATGGCTCAAGGAGCTAAGCCTGGTGAAGGAGGTGAACTTCCTGGACATAAGGTTTCTGCACAAATTGGTAAAACAAGGCATTCTACACCTGGTGTTGGTTTAATTTCGCCACCACCACATCATGATATTTACTCTATTGAAGATTTAAAGCAATTATTATACGACTTGAAGTGTGCTAATCCAAGAGCTAGGACTTCGGTTAAATTGGTTTCCGAAGTTGGTGTGGGTATTGTCGCTGCTGGTGTTGCAAAGGCCGGGTCAGAAAATATTTTGGTTTCTGGTGGTGATGGTGGTACTGGAGCTGCTAAGTTAACTTCAATAAAATATGCTGGTTTACCTTGGGAATTAGGTTTAGCAGAATCCCATCAAACTTTGGTCTTAAATGACTTGAGAGGAAGGGTAATTTTGCAGACAGATGGTCAACTTAGAACTGGTCGCGATATTGCGATTGCTTGTTTGTTAGGTGCTGAAGAATGGGGTTTTGCGACAACTCCTTTAATAGCAATGGGATGTATTATGATGAGGAAATGCCTCTCATCGGATACTTTAGTTAGAACTACGGAAGGAATTAAGCCCATTGCAGAGATTGCCATTGGTGACTACCTATATAATGCTGATGACGAACCAATACTTTGTATTGGGGCCAATTCTCCAGAATATGGTAAATTGAAAGAGATTTCTTATCAAGATTTTGACTCTAATGAATTGATTTCGTTTAGATGTACTTCTGATCACCACCTTGAATTACAACTCTGTGATGCTATGCCTTCCCTTTCAGGCAATACCGTTACCTGGTTCACTCGTTGTACAGAAGTGTGTGAACAACATTTAGATGCTGCGCTTGACAATTTCTATTCCGATCTTATTGATTCGTCTGATACTGATATCACTGAAGTCCATGATGCTATTGATTTCGTTTTAGATCAACATTACCATCGTGGTAAAGGAGATTTTTACTCCGCTAGCCTTAATGAATTTATTAGCAGGATTGCCAGCGAGGAACTTAGAAATGATCCCGAATTTGTTAGACAAGCTCTTCATGATGCTGCTGATCGTTATGCATTTAAAAACAGTGAAATTACAGGAGAGGTGAACATTGCAAGCTCTATTCAAACATTTTCAGAGAGCAGTGTTCCTGTAGATATGCAGGTTGTGGTTGGTTTCGTTGAATCTTCAACTGAACTTGCTACTTCTGACTTTGCTATGTCTGGAGCTACCACTAATTGTTTTAATGGAATTGCAAGTGAACAAAATGCTATTAGTTGTACATGTGGTGGTATTCGTAAGGTATCCTACAGGTTTACAAATGAAGAAGATGCTAGGCTAGCACATTCACTTTTACTTAGCGGTCGTCATTATAAGCTTGATCCAAAATTTGTTCAGAATGGTTATAAATTTCAAGCTAGCGTTGAACAATATGAAAACATGTGTTCCAAAGATGAGATAAGAACACATTTGAGGTTGTACCGCGCACCACTCAAGTCAGAGAAAGTTTTTGTTCCAAATGAGACGAAGAACCTTCCAGTTGATCCCTATTTCTTAGGTTTATGGTTAGGTAATGGTAAGTCAGATTGTGCATCAATCAGTACTTCTGATCGTGAGATATCTGTTTGGTTGAAGAACTACGTCGATAAACTCAATGAAAGCAGACCAAAAGGTTCCAAACCAGTAAAGTTAACCGATAAAATTGTGAGCAGAGCTGGTAATGTCATGAAAAATGGATATATTCAAAACTCCGATGTGCACAATTATACTATATGTGCTGGAGATTCTTATTGGAATCCAGTATATGATGGACTTCAAGCCTTGGGTTTACTTGAGAACAAAATTATAGGAATCCCTGATATTTATATGAACTCAGAAGAGAATTCTCGCTTGTCCCTTATTGCTGGGTTAATTGATAGTGATGGTTGTTATGTCAAATCATACAATAGTTACCGTATAACTCAAGTGACTGATGAGCATAGGCAAATCATCTACGACTTGAAAGACTTAGCAGCAACATGTGGAATTTACACCTCAGGTGTTGATATGAATACTGGTGGTAGTAAATTTGAAAGTTATTCTCTTTATCTTGGTAAGGGTTCCTTGAAATTGCAAGATTATATTTTACTTCCTAGAAAGAAAATGAATGGATATAAGGAGTATGCTCGTGAAACTTGTCCATTTGAAGTTTCTGACGTTGAGAATGGTGAGTTTAGAGGTATTGAAGTTAGTGGAGGGGTATTTCAGCTTGCTAATAGAGCAGTTGTTGCAAACTGTCATCTCAATACTTGCCCTGTTGGTATAGCAACTCAAGATCCAGATTTAAGAAAGAAATTTGAAGGTACCCCAGAACATGTCATCAACTTCTTCTATTATTTGGCTAACGAATTGAGAAGTTATATGGCCAGGTTAGGACTTAGGACTATAAATGAAATGGTTGGTAGGGCCGAAGTCTTGAAAGTTAGAGAAGATTTAAGAAATACTAAGAATGCCAATATTGACTTATCTCCAATTTTGACCCCAGCTCATACTATAAGACCTGGTGTTGATACTTATTGTGTTAGAAAGCAAGATCACAGGTTACATGTTAGAATTGATAATAAATTAATTGACGAATCTGAAATGACATTAGCTAAAGGTCTACCAGTAACGATTGATTGTGACGCTGTCAATACAGATCGTAGTTTAGGTACTACATTATCTTATAGAGTTTCTAAAATATTTGGTGAGAATGGTTTGCCTCATGACACCATTCATGTTAATGTGAAAGGATCTGCTGGTCAATCGTTTGGTGCTTTCTTGGCATCTGGTATTACCCTTGAATTAGAAGGTGATGCCAATGATTATATTGGTAAAGGTTTGTCTGGAGGTAGAATAATTGTTTATCCACCAAAAAATTCTAGATTTAATGCTGAGGACCAAATAATTGCTGGTAATACGGCCTTCTTTGGAGCTACTTCAGGAAGTGCTTTTATAAGAGGTATTGCGGCGGAAAGATTTGCTGTTAGAAATTCAGGTGCAACAATTGTTACTGAGGGTACAGGTGATCATGGGTGTGAATACATGTCTGGAGGAAGAGTAGTTGTATTGGGTTCAACTGGTAGAAATTTCGCTGCAGGAATGTGCGGTGGTATTGCTTACGTATTAGATATGGCTCAAGATTTTAGCAATAAGGTTAACTCGCTAACTGTCGAATTATCCCAAGTTACGGAGCCATCAGAAATTGCTTTCTTGCGAGGTTTAATTGAGGACCACCGTCATTACACGGATTCGGCAGTTGCTACAAAGATATTAAAAGACTTCAATAGAATATTACCTAGATTTGTGAAGGTTTTGCCTCATGACTACAAGAAAGTGTTAGAAGCTGAAAAAAAGAAAAAGGAAAAAGCTAAGGAAAATGAATTAAATACTTTTTTGAAATCCATTAAGGAAGATCCTGATGCCGATGTTACTAATGGTGAAGCATTGAAGATTAAAAAGGGACATATCCATCATGCTGCAATTCCAGCGAAGAAAGGTATCACTGAACCTAAGGTGTTAGATGTGGAAGATACTATCCTAAACACGGAGAATGAAAGAAAAACTGTTGAAAATTTGGATAAGGTCAGAGGTTTCATGAAATATAAACGTCGTAATGAAAAATACAGATCTCCAAAAGAAAGAACTAAGGATTGGAATGAGATGACTTCCCGGTTGACCAAAGATGAATTAAAGTATGAAACAGCAAGATGTATGGATTGTGGAGTTCCTTTCTGTACTTCTGATACTGGATGCCCTATCTCAAATGTCATTCCAAAGTGGAATGAATTAGTGTTTAAGGACAGATGGTATGATGCCTTACAAAGATTATTGATGACAAATAATTTTCCAGAGTTTACTGGTAGAATCTGCCCTGCTCCTTGTAACGGTGCTTGTGTATTAGGTATAAATGACGATCCTGAAAATATCAAGTCTGTGGAATGTGCTATTATTGATCATGGATTTGAACAGGGATGGATCAAGCCTAATCCTCCTCTTACTAGGACCGGGAAATCAGTTGCAGTTATTGGTTCTGGTCCAGCTGGTTTGGCTTGTGCGGACCAATTAAATAAGGCTGGACATAAAGTAACTGTCTATGAGAGATCAGATAGACCTGGTGGGTTATTAATGTACGGTATCCCAAATATGAAATTAGATAAGGGAATCGTGAAGAGGAGAACAGATCTTATGGCTGCTGAAGGAGTTGAGTTTGTTTGTTCCACAACTATTGGTGAAGATATTACTGTTGAAGAGTTAAAAAAATCTAACCATGCTGTCGTATTTGCAGTTGGTTCTACAATTCCAAGAGACTTAAGAATTCCTGGGCGTGACTTAGATAATATTCAATTCGCAATGCAATTGTTGAAATCTAACACCAAGGCATTATTAGAAGATGATTTGGAACAAATTAGGAAGTCTGTTGAAGGAAAGCATGTCGTTGTTATTGGAGGAGGTGATACTGGTAATGATTGCTTAGGTACATCCACGAGACATGGTGCCAAATCTGTTACTAATTTTGAGTTGTTACCAACTCCCCCAAATTCCAGACCAAAGGATAACCCTTGGCCACAATGGCCAAGAGTTTTCAGGGTGGATTACGGTCATTCTGAAGTAGCTGCTCATTATGGAAACGATCCTAGACAATACTCTATTTTGTCAAAGGAATTTGTTGATGATGGAGAAGGAAAAGTCAAAGGTATCAGGACTGTTAGAGTTGAATGGAAGCGCTCTGATTCGGGAGCTTGGCAGATGGCTGAAGTTCCAGGTAGTGAGGAATTTTTCCCAGCCGACTTAGTGTTATTGTCAATGGGTTTCGTTGGACCGGAAGCTGATAAGTTAGAAATTAAGAAGTCCAAGAGAGGTACTATTTCAACCATCGAACCTAACAGCTATAGAGTTGGTCAAGGCAATCTTTTTGCTGCTGGTGATTGTAGAAGAGGGCAATCTTTAGTTGTTTGGGGTATTCAAGAAGGAAGACAATGTGCAAGAGAAGTTGATAACTTTTTAATGGGATCTACTAGGTTACCTGGTAATGGTTCTATTGAGCAAAGAAACTACAAATTATTAGAAGAATTGGCTGAAAAATTCTGATTTTATTTGATATCTTTAAAGTTTAAATTTTATGTATTATAAGTAAAATGTATGTATTGTTTTTTAATAGCATATTTCTACATACTTGTGTTTATTGAGCACATTCGCCATTTGAGAGTCTTTTATTTATATCTAAGATAACAGCTGGCAATTCCGCTATGGTTTTGATTAAATAATGTGGCTTTGATTCGCGGAATTGTTCTCCAATTTCTTCACTTTTTCTCTCTTTTTCTTCAGAAGAGAGATGGTTATATTCATCAAGAGTTAATCCCAACGAATTCCCCGAGCATGTAAGTGCGACAGTCCACATCCCTGCACGTCTTCCTTCAAGGATTCCTGGAACTGTGTCATCAACTTTCACACAAGCTCCTACATTTTCAATTGACAACGCAATTACATTAGCAAGAGCTTGGGATGGTAACGGACGGCCCTTGGGCATTTCATCACCAGCTACAACATGATCTACCACCAATTTTCTTTCTGCTGAGATTTTAGTTACTTTGTTCAAAACTTCTCTAGGATATCCGGAACAGGATCCGATCTTCAAATTATTATCCCTAAGAAACTGAATAGTTTGTAAAGTACCAGGAATTAAATCTGAATACTGGCCAATCTTTTCTAGTTGAAGAGGCATGAATCTATTGTAGATGCTTGTAATATCTTCATCAGTTGGTTTATGGCCTAATAGCCTTTGAAATTGTTCAATAACGGTGTTTTCATTGCACAATGCGTGGATATGATCCCATTTAGCAATTCCCATTGGACCTCTAGCTTGTTCCAACGAAATATTAATCCCAAATTCAGCAAAAGCTTCAACGAATACTTTTGTTGGAGCAAACGAGCCAAAGTCAACTATTGTCCCCGCCCAGTCAAATATTGCTGCTTCTAATTTCCTTGGATGTTCGTAGGTCATATTTAGTATATTGAAGTTTGAATTAAAGATAAAAACTCCCAAGATTTAGTCCTATTTATAGTAAAAGTAAAGATATAATTTTATATTACGAGGGAGACAAATCTTGGTACTTCTGTTATTTCATTTGTGATAGGCTACCACACTCGATTATGATCGTTTAAGCTGTCTCGAAAGTCTAGAGGACGCATAAAATTTCAGTGCTCGTAACAGTTCCTGCGCTAAATTTGATATTTTAGATAGACTAGGACTTCATACAGTCATCGGCCAGTCTAGAGGACGCATATCGTAACCTCGAATAGAAACGTTTGTCATTGAGATAAAACCCCCCCTCAACTCCCTAAGATGTCACTGAAAATATATATAATTCGCTACTGTTCACTGAGTTAAACTAATCGATAGTATAACTCTGATCCTATAATAATTAGTCTCATTGAAAAGCTAATCAAATTTGAACTTCTATGCAGACTTATCGATTGCAAAATCTGAAAAAATAAAGCAGTGAAGTGAAGATGTAAAACTGGTAGTGTATATAACGGATAATCGTGGGACATGCATAGTGGTATAAATGATGAATCCAGCAGACAGCACTCACGAATTAGGAATGACGTTAAGAAGAAGTTGAGGAGTTCAGTTTAAATTGGACTATATAAGGCGAAAGATATCCCGTTTTTATTATGCGTTCAAGATAATTATTAATCCTTATCTAAACAATGACAATTACCATCCCCGAAGAATATTCATATGCTTTCCAACGTAAAGTGTCTGAAAAGGCACCAATGATTGTTGGTGGTGAGGGTCTCGAAATTATTATTGAGGATCCAATTACTAAGGAGAGAAAAACTGCCATTGATGCTATTGGTGGTGCTGCTGTTTCTGCAACAGGTCATGGTGATAAAGAAATTATTCAAGCTATGAAAGATGCTGCTGAACTGTCCTTTTACTCCTATCCTGGTAATGTTTGTAATTATGCTGCAGAAGAGTTGGCTAAATTCATTTGTGACAATTCTCCAAAAAATGCTTTCAGATCTGCTCTAATGACATCTTCTGGATCCGAAGCTACAGAAAATGCTTTAAAAATTATTAGACAATATTTTCTTGAAATTGGTCAACCTCAGAGAAAAAAGTTCATTGGAAGGAGACAGGCTTACCATGGATACACAATTGGTTCTTTCTCAGTTGGAGATGGTTATAGAAGAGTACCTTTCAAAGAGATTATGATGCCACCAGAAAATACGCCAAAGGTTTCCCAATGTTATCCTTATAGATATTTGAAAGAAGGGGAAACCTTAGAGCAATATAAGGACAGGTTGGTTCAAGAAATCGAAGATACTTTTATTGCTTCGGGCCCGTATACAATTGCTGCAGTTATCTTTGAAACTGTCACTGGTACCACATACGGAACGGGTACTCCAGTTCCAGGATACTTTGATGGTGTTAAGAAAGTTTGTGAAAAATACGGAGCATTGTTCATGCTAGATGAAGTGATGTGTGGAATGGGTAGATGTTCTGGTCCTGGAAATGGTCTCCATGCGTGGGAACAGTACATGTACATTAATAATGGGCCAGATATTCAAACTATCGGTAAAGTTTTAGGCTCAGGATTTGTTAGTATTGCTGGTGTTTTAATATCTCCAAAGATTTATGAAGCATATATAAAAGGATCAAACTTTATTGCAGGAACGCAAACATATCACTCACATAGTTTTAACTGTAAAGTAGCATTAGCAGTTCAGAAGAAAATCAAAAGAGATAATTTAATCTCAAATATCTATAAATGGGGTAATTACCTTGGTGAAAGCTTGAGATTATCCACTAAAACCAGTCCAATAGTTGGTGAGGTTAGAGGAACTGGTGGCTTCTGGTCTATAGAATTTGTCAAAGACAAAGAAACTAAAGAACCATTTGACAGGGAATTGAACGTTGGTGCTAGAATTAGGCAAAAATGTTTAGATAACGGTGTTAGTGTTATTGGAATGCATTCTACAATTGATGGAGTAAAGGGTGATCATATTACTCTCGCACCTGCCTACATCTTGAATGAAAAGACTAGTAATCAAATTGTCGATATCATTTCAAAATCTATTTCAGAAGTTTACTCGGAATTATTTGTTTAGTAGTTTTATTTCTTAGTATAATTGTAAATTGTTGTAGAAATATATCATAATTTATTTAGATAATGCTAAGACCTATTTTGAGTTAAACTCGTGTGAATAAGTGAATACGATTAAATTCTCCAAGTATATTAGCCATTAAACTTCAAATTCTCGTAAAAATGTTGAAGAAAGCACGTTCAGCTAAGGTATTAGCTGGTGCACGTGAGAAATATTTTTTATGTCGGTCGCTGTTTTAGTTGCAAAAATATTTAATAGCAAATACTTTATTCAAATTCAGTTTCTGACTTATAATCACAATACTAATATAAATTTGAAGAGTAAGGATTCCCGTATAGTAATAAAGAACACTGGATGTTCAAAATTTTCTGAATTAGTAGAGCTAGGAGTAACTATGTTATATATACTTGGTGTACCTTTGTTTTCAACGATACAAAATATATTGCAATTATTTTTTTTATGAACGGATGATAATTGAAAGTGATTTGGGGGGAATCTGTTGTTTACGTTGACCTCGTAAGCTCATTAGCCGGTTATTTTTCTGCCAAAATTATTCCTCATAGGCTATTCATACATTATTAGTTAGAAAAAGCTCTTGAATATTTTAAAGAACCAGAAACTGAGATTTCTGTAGTATACTTTTAGTCATAATTAAACACTCCCAATTATTATAGCAAATGTTTGTATTTAAATTGAGAGGACCTTGGGATTCTTTGAAGGAAAAAATGGTTGAATTATTGGCATATATGCCTGATCCAGGTCTTTATAAATTTCATTCTGGGTTTATAAATGATTGCTTGGCGCAAAAAAGTATGCTTCCCCTCCTAGAGGTTGCAGTTGATTCATCAAAATTATGCGTTAAAGATTTGATCCAATGAAGTAACACGAAGTTTAATAATTTTCTTATATAAACTAGTTTACTTCTCTTCTCTTTATAAAGAATATCTGTTTTGATATCTCCAGATAGGATATTACTGTAGAAAACTTTTCTAATAAAGTGTAATACAATCTATTTTCGTGGATATTTTAGGAATTGTAAAGTAAGAACGTAAACATGCAGACCGGTTGGATTTGCAGTAGAGCTTGAGAACATGATCCAGAAGATGAATGAATCACTTACGCAATAGCCTTAATGCAAAACAACTGGAGGTGACATTGTCCACTAATGAGTTTAAAGAAAATAAGTGTGCCTCAAAGTCTACTGAATAGTAAGTAAAATCATCAAGAAGATAAAAAAATTTCTTTCAAAACCTAGCTGTCATTATTTTTACAAATTTGATAATCTTTTTTTCGTCAGCTTCTTCTACTTCAAGCTTTCTTCTTCTTCTAGGTACCAGTTTTGATCCGTTTTGAACAACCTCATTATCAGTTACAACCACGCCTATTGGTTTAATTTACCCACTATAAGTACCCCACAGTATTTAATGCACTTATATATTTTAGGTATATATTTCATATTTCATTAAGAAACATAAAAATTTGCTATTTTATTGCAATAAAAAATAATTAATTAATTTCACATCAGAATTATCGATTTTTATATTCAAGTATACTATTGTTATATAAATCTTAATCGAATGCCAACGTTATATCATAATTGAATACTCATACGAATTAAACTAGAAGATCGATTATATGATTTTCTAGTTTAATTTTAGGTGTTTGCTATCAAGCTTTCATATAATTTTATTTTATTAATATTGCCTTTACAATTAGGTAATGTGCATTTAAAATTTCAGATAGAAAATCTAAATAAACAAGCTTTGTATATGTTATCGTCAATTCGTGTTGCGTCGTATACCTGCAATATTTAAGTGTGACGTGTCGCATTTCAACCACTGCATAATACGTAAACAGATAAACAAAAATCACACAGATGCAGAAGCCGCAAATTATTAAACGCAATATTTCCGTATATTTAGCATAAGATCAGCTTCAATAATAAACAATACTGGTTATCTGCGAATTATGACTTGCTTTATGGGTTTTTATGTGTGTAATCTCAAAAAATCACAAAAAATTGTTGATATTTATGATCACGTATTCTATTAAGTTAGTTGAGGAATACTACATTCCTAGACTAGTCAAAAATTAGTACCTTCTTTCAATTACCATTCTCTTTATGAATTTGTACTTTTGGTGCGAACTTAATGGTGAGTCTAATCTATTATATTTATATGGGATTTCATATTACCTATAAATATTATCTTGCTTTATCTACATCGTTATTGAAGAGAAGATACATAAAAATCATGGAATTTTATGCAATATTTATTCAAAGAAAGCCTAAGGCACTTTAATGAGCTCATCCCACATTTAGTAACTCTGTTAGTTTCTGATAGTCAGATTGCCCGTTGCCTGAGAAACTAACATGTGGTTACTGAAATGTTTTCCATTTTTTCCCGCTTGCGGATTACCATGGAATCCTCGGTACCAGGAGCCCCGCGCTTCTATTATTAAGTTACCCAAATAGGAGAGCTTTTGATTTGACCATAATGTTTGACATGGTTATAAAACAATATATTTTTTAAGTAGTTGACTATTCAATGGGATAAACAGGACCTTTATTTACCAATTGATAATCTATACAATCTTATGTGAACCCACAAAAGCTTAAAAAAAGGGTTTCCTGTTTTTGTTTTCCTGCTGGAACATCGAGAACATCTGTTTTATAAATAAACCCCCGGATAAAAAAATCCGACTGTAACACTGATAATGATCACAGGTTAGTCTAATATTAAATATAAATCCTTACAAAGATATAACGATCTCCCTAAATGCGGAGAAATTGTAACCATTAGTAATATACCAAGTATTTTTATAGAGAATTAGATCTTGATATAAACAGATGGCTGGCAAAAAAAGTGTGGGCAAAGGAATATGCAGTACCGATAACCCTCGAAATTCGGCAACAAAATTTTCAAGTAATGCTCAAGGCGGATTAAACGTAATATAAATCTCGTCTGATCCCTTAATTCATCAGTTCATCTATTTCAAAAGAATTTTACTTTCAGGACTTTACTAGTGATATACATAATGCAATATAAGAAATTGTTAGCAGTCTCTGCTTCTGCTGGTATTGCTTTCGCAAACAGTAAGTTATTCGAGAGTATAATGGATTTTTAAGTCAGACATATGGCCCACAGCCTACTCACGTTGTTTCGTGTTTCAGAATTTTAAGTAATAGGTTTAGGTCCTTAGGGGTCGGGCTCAGAATGAATGAAAGCAGCATAAGGACATTTTGTAAGCTATAGCTTAGACTTTTTTGTATTGTCCTTTGCTTTGCACATATATGATGTTCAAATGTTCACACTATTGAGGCTTAGATCAGAATGTCTCTCTTTCCATTGGCTAATAATAGGAAATTTATACTAACATCTCTCTAGACTCTACCTTAACTACTGCTACCCCTTCAGTCTCTAAGGCTTGTTCTTTCAAGGACTTCACTGCTACTGCTTCTACTGATATTGCCAGCATCGCTGCTTGTGTTACTGCCGTCGGTGATGTTACTGTTGAAGGTTCTGAATTAGCCGCTATTGACATTACCGGTACTGAGGAATTTTATGGTGACTTTACTATCAACGATGCTTCTAATGCCGTTTCTTTCCTCGCACCAAACTTGCAATTAGTTGCCGGAGCTTTAGTCATTGAAAACAGTACCAGTCTTCAAACTTTGAATTTGGCTCAATTAACTACTGTAGGTACTTTGAACTTAAATGCTTTACCAGAATTAGAAAGCAGTGGTTTAACTAGTGGTCTTACTTCTGCTGAAGAAGTTATCATTTCAGACACTGGTTTAAGTTCTTTAGAAGGTATTAATGTTTACAAATTAAAGGTCTTCAACGTTAATAACAATCAAAATATCGAATCCATCGATTCTGGTTTAGAAACTGTAACTGAACAAATTATTATTGCTGATAATGCTGAACAAGTTGAAGTTGTCTTAGACAAGTTAACCAGTGCTAACGATATTTCTTTACAATCTATCACTTCATTTTCTCTTGCTAATATTACCTCCATCAACGGTTCATTATCTATCATTAGTAGTTCTGTCGAATCTGTTGACATGAAGAACTTGCAATCTATTGGTGATTCTTTAACTATAGACAAAAATGACAAGTTAGAAGAACTTGACTTCCCAAAATTGACTAAAGTAGGTGGTGCTTTCGAAATTGCTGATAACGAAGAATTAACCTCCTTTGATGGATTCCCTAAGTTAAAGTCTATTGGAGGTTCTGTTTCTCTTAATGGTACTTTTGACAATGGTACTTTTGAATCTTTAAATAAGATTGCTGGTGGTTTTACTTTAGTCTCTGATGGTGACTTAACTTGTGATGATTTCAATAAATTGAACAAGGATGGTGACATTCAAGGTGACAAGTACTACTGTTCTGGTGCTTCTGGTAAGACCTCTTCTTCTTCTGCTAAAACTCATGGATCCTCTTCTACTGCCACTTCTGGATCCTCTTCTAGTAGCAGCACTTCTGGATCCTCTTCATCTGCTACAAAGCACAGTGGTGCCGCTAATGGTCCAGCTAGTACTTTGATGTCTATTGCTGCTGGATTTGTTGCTATTGCTGCTGCATTATTTTAGAGGCACACTTTTGATTATTGACATCCATTGTATTTATAAACACCAATAAAAACTTAATAGGTGGATTAAATCAATCTGAATTAAAATTCTTCTAACGTTTTTAATTATAGACTCATTTAAATTTCGATGGGGTCTGTTTATATGCTTTACTTTAATAAATTAATAATATTAAACTTGTATTTTTTTGTGTAACTATTTTGAATTTAGCTGAGATTTAAATAGGAAGGGATACACAGAGCAATAATTAAGTAGTCATATCTTATATGGAATGAAATTGAACGGATTAGTTTTATTTATTTTATTAACAGAAGTGTTAAGTAAAAATGTTGTGAATTTAAACATGTTTTCTGAAAATTCTAATCTTGGAGAAAGGGATGATGGGCCCTCTCATGAGAGCAAACCATTAGAAAAGAGAAAGAACAAAGTTGATTTGAATAATTTTAAGGCTCTTCATGGAAATCTTGACAAAAGAGAAGGTAAGAATATATATGATATAAATAGATTTAAGGCTTTAAAGAACAAATATGAGAAAAGGGAGGCCAAGAATGTGTATAATTTAAATTCATTGAAAAACCATAAGGAAAAGAGATCAGATATTAGTATTTTAGATATAACAGCACTTGCTTCATTATTTGGAAATGAATTTAACATAGATGAAGCTCATCAAGTATTCTTCGAGATCAAAGATGAAGATTCAGTTGATAATGTTTTACAATCAATCTTACCCCTGATTTCGGATGTCTCTATATTTTCAAGTTACATTAGGGATAATGCTAAAATTTTTGATAAGACTGGCTCTGAATATGAGGTGATGGTCATATTTGCTCCTACAAATAATGCAATTTCACATAAATTGAATGATTGCAAACCATGGGAATTCCCTAACAAATTAGGAGAAAATGAAGCAGAAAATGAAATAATGATTCAAAAAAACATTGATCACTTTTTAAATAGCCATATAATCTCAAATTTTGAAGAGAAAATAGCATTGCACAGTGGCTCCATCATTCAGAGCATACTAAACAACGGGAAAGAAATTAAGATTAAGCAAAATGTAGATGATAACCTATTCCAATTAACATTAGACGGTAAGAATTGGATAGATGCAAAATATGTAAAGCAAGTGAAAAATGGGTTTATTTTTGTGATTGATGATGTTTTTGTCAATTGTTGATGATTTTGTCTTTTGTTAGTTTAATAGGATTTTCAATTAGTTGAATTTATGATTAGTATATGATATGTTTTGTCTAAAAGTATATTCGTAGTGAGGTTTAGAAGTTACTGAAAATAAATCAAAATATATAATGCTACTAACATTGAGGAAAAAAAGGTCTATTTCTTAACTTTCCAAAACAGAAACACCAGCTTGCTCCTTATTTTGATTGTTAATAACATATTCAACCTTCCATTTAATCTTTAAATTCTTTCTGGAGGGATTTTCTATTTTGAAATCCTGAAATACTGTTTGTTTACTGAAAGGTGCAATAAATTCAGAAGTTTGGGGCTGTAAAGATAACTTGCAAGATTTGGCAGCTGCTAACATAAATCTGAATTGACTGACTTGTGAATTCAGGGGATTTCCAAAGAACGCCCTTCCAGAAAATTCTGTAGGGGAACTTGAATTTAACACCGCAACATCGATAGTCAATTCTGACGAATCAATAATTGGAATTGTAGATTTGTATTGGTCTGGTTTTACTTGCACTTGGGATGGAGTTGATGAAGGGAAGTTCAAGCCGAATGGATCTAAACGAGTAATGTTAGATTGCAATTGAGGAGAAGGGGAATTTAATCCAGATAACAAGTCAAGGTTAGAGTTTGTATTTGAAAATACGTTGGAAGGTTGTGGCTGTTGTATGTTCCCGTTTCCACTTTGAGTTTTATTACCATCTAATGAAATTAACCCACCAGAACCAAAGTTATTACTATTATTATTATTTGAAAAAGTCAAGTTAGATAGGTCTGATAATAAATCATTATATCCCTGATTGTCATTCTGATTATCACTAATAGGAGCGTCATCATCGAAATCAATTAAATTCAAGTCACCTCCATTCGTGCCTACACCGCTGGCAATCTTGATTTGAGATGCTTGCTCTACTTCGCCATTCTTCAATAATTGATACTTGCTAATTACTGAATTTATGCTATCATTAAGGCCAAGTAATTCATTTACACGTTCATCATTTTCATTGTCCTCTTCAATAAGTTTAGTGATGTTTGGCTGAGAACTTTTAATGGAGCCATACAATTCACCCGCAGCCTCGTTTGAATCATTTAAGTTACCACCAGAGGATTGAATGGATTCCAACATTTCTGCTAGTATTTCAATCTTTCTCTTTAATCTAGCAATGTCATCGTTTATACGTTTCTTATTTTCCTCAACATTATCTTCCTTAAAACCAGCCATAATTTTCATCAATTTATTGGCTTCTTGTAAATCTTGAGGTCTTCCTCTTCTGACAAGTTCTTGTAACTTAGCACTATGAACAACTGCTTCTTCTTTTTGTAATTCTTCCATCGATTTTAAATTGTCACTAGGGTTTAATACAGCAGCATCTTCAAGTTTAACTTCAGGAAAAACGTATCCCTTATTCGAAAGTAACCTATGCATATCTCTGATATATCCAAAGTCTTCTTTATACTTGGAAGTTTTACAAATAGTTTGATACCATTCTTCGATCTGTGCAAGAATTAATCTATGGGTTCTAGAGTATCTTAATGGAAACTTTTCTGGGAAAGTTTTAACCAATTCATTCAAAAATTCCTTTCTGCTGATTTGCAATTGGAATGGATAACCACAATTCTTAACTAAATTATCTAACAAAGAGATTGCCAACTCAGAAGTCTGAGGATCTCTCTGGTTAATCAACTTCACAACTGCAATAGCAGCCTCTCTAGGGGCAGAACCTTGTTTGGCATTGACATAATCACATATCTCCAAATTTAATGCTAAATTAGGTGCCTCGAGTGATGGTCTACAAGCTCTATCTGTCGAAGTGTTAGTAATATGTTTAAGGGGGGATTCAATTGTAAATTCAACTTACAGATTCTCCGTAATAGTTTTGGATTGATTTTTGAGAGTGAATATCCTGAAGATGAACTAGAAGACATTTTTCAACGTTCAATTGATAAATATGTATATGTATTGTACGATATAAATTTATTTGCCTTTGTTAAAAGTGGACATATCAACTTGACTCAAACGAGCGAAATCGAAAAATTCGAAATTTCAAAACCTTGGTTTGCCATACATGATCGAAACATGAATGATGAAATTGATGATCCGTTAAACTTGAAACAATTATCTGTAAGCTACGATTACCTTATATTCAAGATTAAGGAATACTATTCTAATTTATCGGATCAAACTTACGAATCAGTAAATAATCAGCAGATATTAATAGAAGAAAGGTTTTTTAAGGAGCTTGGCCATGACAACGAATTAGATGAAATTGAGGCGGAAATACAAAAGGTAAAAGAGGTTGAAACGAGCTTTATGAAACTAGAGCAATTAGAGATGTTTGTAGACGATTTTAAACAACGATTGACACACATAGAGAAAGAATTCCATAAACTAAAGTAATTCAAGCTAATTTAATCTAAAAATAGAAGGCATCATTGACCACGAAGCACACAAAAGTCACACAGAACTCAATTCTACACCATGGTTCGCGTTACCAAATGGATCATCTACTCCTCTTGAAATATGATGATTTTTAGAGTACTTTTCCACTAAATGTTGTTCAAGTAAAATAAAATTCCGTGAATTGCTTTTGTAAGCAATACATATAGCATCACCTAAAAATGGAATTAGCCCAATTCCAAAGTCAAATGCAATATTAGCCATCATACGCAGTTGCAAAAGAGTAGGCAAACCACCTTCTATTTCTTGGGCTTTGTGAAGTAATTTAAGTGCAAAGTAAAAAGCAATAATATCACCAATCCATGGTAGGATGCCGATGACACCAGCCCATCCAAACCTAAAGCCACAACAGGATAATTGAAGATCCAATCTATATGCACTTTTCTTTACAGATTCCAAAATTTTCAAATCTTCTTTAGGTATAAACTGTGGGAGTTTTCTTTTCCTTTTAGCACCTTTACGCTGATAGAAATGCAAGTCCTGAGGAGGAATTTCTTCAAAATACGGATCTTCACCTTCCTGAAATAGCAAGACATGATCTAACTGTGTCTAAATATTGTTAGTAACAATACGAATCACCTTAAACAAACATGATATTTACTTACCTTTTTCATAAAATATTGGTAAAACAACGACGACATTATTATTTAAGCTAAACAGTAATAAATATTAACAGATTTATTTCTATTCTATAATGTTTATTGTTTTGCAAGATGTTTGTTTTTTTAAGCATGCGCGACCATCTAGCAATTTATCACAGGCTGCTGGAATTGTTCTAGTTAAATGTTTAATGACATAAAATATAATTCCGTATGTAAATATATGTTTAATATATATATATATGTATAAATTCAAGCTTTCTGTTTTAATTTGGCCTCTTTTATGGCTTGTAAATGCTTCTTCCTCATATCTCTCAAATCTGGAGGAGGTTCAATTCCCCATTCGGCTCTAAACTCATTTACATCTTTCTCTAAGATCTTTTCCCAGTATACATTTATAAGTGGCTTAGAGTTTAATCCACTATCAATTGCCCAAGGATAGTATGTGTTCCAGAGTCTGTTTTTCTGGCTTGATTTGAGCCTGAATGGTGCAAATAAGGCACCCAAACCAGACATTGGAATCCCAATATTCATATATTCTAAAACTTTGACCGTAATTTCACCTTCAATGATAATAGGCAAGCCTGTTATTGAGTGATAAAAATCATGACATTCTCTGTATCTTTGGAAAATGTATGCAAGTTCCTCATCATCAATATATTTAACTGGAACCCTAGTATCTGGGCTAACACCTTCTTTTTCCAACCACTGTATATATGTATTACCTACAGTGTTCTTCGGAAGCAGTCTGAGGTAATCCAAGTTTAGAGAAGTGGAGGTAATTCTGGGTCTTTCTTTTAAAATTTGACGTCCAACAGGATCACTCAACATTTGGTATCTTAAATTCTTTAAAACGAATGGAAAGGCACTTGATTCTCCTAATGCTACAATAAATTCATTACGTTCTGGATGAAAGTATGATCCTATAGAAGAACCGACTAGCATTAAAACCTTTTCAAATGTATATAATGGAACATGCCCTTCATAATTTGGTTTAGATCTTTGGAAGTATGACGAGTTGCTATTCTTATTTAAGTTCAATAAAGCATTTGCATCTTGGTAGTTACTGTATTTACCATCAGACACTTGATTTGCCAATTTATTATTTTCATTAAATATTAAAGAGCCAATAATGGATCCGACAGCAGGAAGAATAAACTGACGTTTAGGTATAAAATTATGCGATAACTTCGTAGATTGATGTCTACTAGTTAACATTTCTATCCTAGGTCTTATATGCTACAGATTTCAGTAATTATCAATTTGAAATACATAGACAACGAGGTCTATTATACAGGATGAGAGCTAATGGTTTATTAACAATGCAAAATCATACGTTATTTAGAAAACCTATCAAATACAAGACCGAGAAATATAACGAATAGACTTACGTAAACACCACTCCGCTTCAAATCAATATAGCCAGAATTCATTATCTTGTTTGGAACAAGTTCATTTGATGCAGTAAATGGGGCAACTTTCGCAACATCCTTTGTAGGTGTAGTTTTTTCTTCACATTCCCTTTCTTCCAATTTCTTTAGTTCTTCAGAGTCTGAAACGGGGGGTGTTATTATACTGGAATCACAAGTTTGTAAGGACGCAGATGGAGATTGACCTTCCTGTTTAATGCTATAATTTCCCACATGTGTGTGCGAACTGGTGTCATCACTGCTAGGACTATTGCTATCTAGCTCATATTCAGCATTGGAGTTCAATTGATTAAAATCCATATCTATATTATTTTCATCAGTATTTTCGTTTTGTGCATTCCCAGATGCTTTCTTATTAATTATAATGTCATCACCTTTTCTATCATTACCGTTACGCTTAACTTCTTGTTGCTGTTTACTTTCCTCTAACAGCTTTTCCAATAAAGATTTTTCCTCTTCAAGAAGAGAAAGCATTTTCTTTAAGCTTTCAATTTCAGTTTTGGACCTAGAAGTAAAATTATCCAAAATTTGCTGTACTGCCAATGTATTTTTACGTTCATCTTCAATTTTTTGAGACTCCTGCTTAAGTCTTGTCTCATATTTAGACTTTGTAGACTCTATTACCGAGTTTAGATATTGTGAATTTATGTCATCTAATTTAACCCGATAATTTTCGACGAAACTCTCTATTGAACCCAAAACTTGATTCTGTTTTTCAACCTTAACTAAACTATCATTAAGTCGGGAAATAACATCGTCTAAAGTTAATGACCTAATTATGCGAGAATTTCTAAATCTTCCAGAAGCATTAGAACCTTCAAATTCGTAATCCCCAAAATCAGGGTTGAAGTCTCCAAAGAGAGCTTCATCCACATCATAAAGTCGTTTTTGAGAAGAAGTTTCTCGATTTACATAGCTCGATACTCCTTGGAGAAACTCAGAGTACATATATTCTGCCGACGATTTGTCTCTAAAATCTCTTTCAATAAGATTAGGGGTATTAACTTGTACACTGATATTATCAATCTTAGCACTTATTTGCTTATGGTTGGTATCGACTTGAATATTGAAGCCTAGATAAATTATATCTCCTATCTTAATTTCGACTGGATCTGTACCTATTTTCTGTTCATTCACATATGTACCATTTGAAGAACCCATATCCTTCAACATCAACTTCCCATTATCAGGATCTATATACATGGCCGCATGATTGCGACTCAAAACCCTAGAGTCGAAATATCCGTTGGTGCTATCTGGCTTGATTTTGACTCCTGCTGGTCTTCCTAATCGCCTAATATCAGGAAAATAGGGAACAGTTAATGTCTTTTTCTTAAACGTATCATTCAAAGAAGACATAGTAATTACGTAGTGAAACTTTTTTCTTTTAGGCGGCTTTACTGTACGAAGCCCTTGACCTGGCATGGCAACCACTTGCGATTGGGAATTAGACCTTCGTCTAGTTACCACTTCGTTATCACTGTTCATATCAGAAAAGGTAGATTTCTCCTTACTAGGAAAAGCCATTGGCTCTGTACCTATGCCAATAGAGATTTGTTCACTCATACTCAGTATCCATTTATGTTCTTTTTGACTTCAGTAGAAATTACGAAATGATTTTATTACGTGCGCAAATCTAAACAATTTTGTATCAAAATAAATAAAACATCTGATAAAGCCATAGTCATGTCTCATGCCTATAACAGTTTAAGCACTTGTATCAACACACTTAGAGAATCAGTAGAGATTTTAGGAGATTCGGTGAAGTTATTAGATGAAACAACTAGAGATGTACCTAGATTAAAGAAAGTTCTAGATACTCAAAAAGTATTTGGATTGGTTCCAGAAATAGACTTGATCAATGCTAAAAAATGCTTTAGGGATGAAATTAAACCACAGATCGATTCCACTATGGCAAAAATAGAAAAGGAAATGAGTAAATTAAATCGAAAGAAAACAAATTTGCGAAGTAAGTATGATCTTCAAGCTGTTAGATTAACCAGTTCCAAGAAAAGGGACTCATTCATGGGATTACCTATAAAGAAGATCAATAAAGATAAACTTGATGAGCTGAAGCTTGCTAGATTACGTCTTTTGAGGAATAAGAAAGAAAGACTAAAATATAGTTTGTCTAGATTGGATCTACAAGAACAAAGGGCCAGACTTAGCTTAATTCCTTCCCTTCCACATCAGTCATAACTTGGGACAAATAGTTCTTTAAACAAAATATATGTACATTAGTGTAATATAAAATTTTCTATATCTCCATATCTTCACCGCTCATATGCTCTATTGTTGTGATATTCAATAATTTGGCAAATTCCTTAGCGTATTTATCAGCAACATCTTTAATTGTCAAGTCTAAGTCTGGTCTTAGCTCACTAATGGAAGTGGCACGAGCCTCAGGAAGACCACACATTGTATATGTATTAAGGAATTTTAAGTCAGGTTTGACATTAAGAGCAATACCGTATGAAGTAATTGCTCTTTGAATGTTACACCCAACCGATGCAATCTTATCATTATTTTCAGTCATCCATACTCCTGGGTTTTCATTGACAAAGCTGTTTAGGCTATAATTTTTCTTTAATGTCAGTTGAATGGCCCTTAGTAATACTGAATCAACATAGCATTTAACTGAAAGATTGGAGAATTGTTTCAAATCCATAACAGCATACGCAACTAATTGACCCTTCCCATGCCAAGTTATTTGACCACCCCTTTCTAGTTGATAATACTTACACCCTAAAGATTCATAATTTGAAATCATTTTAGACAACTCAGGATCTTGCTTCATTTTCCTCCCCCCAGTATAAACATTTTCAAACTCAAATGTTAAAAGTGTTGGAAAGGGTTTCATTTCCAAAACTTTCTTTAATAAATCTTCTTCATAATCATTAAGGATATAATTTTGTTGCGCAGCTATTTTCTTTTGTCTTTTAATCTTGCTTTCCATGGCCTTAAAATCCAAATTAGCATTAACAATTGCATTTTGAATAGCTTGACCTCTATCAAAAGTAGTAATACCAGGAAAATGTATGTGTCTTAATGTCTTGTAATTTTCGTTAAGTGGCAGGAATTTTGCACCACAGGAGGAACTATAAAGTCTTCTTAAGAGAATGCTTTTCATTTTTCAATCATCTAATCAATAAAATGTTATTTTCCAAATCGGTCTGAATTATCAAAAAAACCGAATAAAGTACGGGTGGTATCTGAGTTAAAAATATTCCAGGATATAAGTCACAAGAAATATGAGTAATAATACTACACCTCTGCATAATTCTGTATTAAGACGACGGGCAAACCAAAGTGAATCTACAAAATATATCACGGCGTCTTCAATTAAGAATCAAAGATCAAAACTTCTGCAAGTGGACACTTTAAACAAATCAAAACGACCTCAAAAATATACTGTTCCAAATGATCTTAAACTGAAGATTAAAAATAATAAGATTCTAGAGATTGATCCAATTATTCATTCATCAAAATTTCAATTTCTTTATAAATTGTTTGTACCGTCTAAAGTTTTACTGAAGAGCGAACAGATATCTATAAAGCAGCTATCGAGCCATTTACCAAGACTTATTGATAGCGGAGGGAAAACATGCAACGACCAATTAAATTTTCAGTTGCACTTATTTCTTGCTACTATTATTGATAGATATATTTCCTCCTGGTATTTGACGAAGTTAAATACTGATAATTATGAATTCCTTGAACTGGTCTATATGGCATTGTGTGACTTGATAAAAGACATTTATAAAAGAACTACTGATGCATTTGCAAATGCTAAAAGCATTGACATTTTTAAGGGTATTATTGATATTTTGGCGTCTCATTTAGAAAAGCTGGTACCCGATAGAGATGATAAATACAGAATCAAATTCGTGAACAATTATTTTATCAGCTTACTGTCAACAAATACAATCAAGGATAGCGATATTAGCATTTCCAATATTGTCAACGAATTTTTATCTGACAATCATGTAATATTTCAATCATCTTTAGAATCTATTAGAAGCTTAGAAGAATTAGATTCAAATGAATTGTCATATTACCGTTTACTAGCCAAGCTGATATTAATTTCTTCAAACGAGACAAGCGAGGAGTCTTTACTGTGTGTTGTGAATTCTCCAATTATTTTAAATTTAGTTGTTGTCTTGGTTGGAGATTTAGTTCTAAAGGAAATCGTAGATAAATTATCATCACCTGAATTCATTCTAGGAATTATTAATAACGCCTTTCTTTCGTTGAACCTGAATCCAGAGGAGGAAAGAGAAGAGAAACTATATAAGAATAGTTCAGAGGGTAGTAAGTACTCCTTAATTCAAAGAATTAGAAACACGCTCAGTAATGTTTACAATAAAATGAGTTATTTTTTCATCTATTCCTATGATAAATCTGGAGAAGGTTCATCATCTGATTTGATATCGTTGATAGAATCATCATTCAGGTTGATTGATACTATTACAGGAATTTCCAGAAGGAAGAGTTTACTCTACGGTGTTACACAATCTATTGGGCAATATTTACTTTCATATAAATATCTTAATTCGAAAGTGAATGCTTTAGGACAGAACTATATTTCGAACTGGTTAAAATCTACTTCAATCTTAAGCGATGCAAAAATGGCGTCAATAGTATCTCATTTGCGTGAGATACTTTTTGAAGATACCTCTCAGAAAGAGTCTCAAGAATGTATTTCTATTGAAGATGTTTTAAGTAATATTCTTGGTGGATTATCTTATAGAGAGTCTAATAAGACGTCTTGGAAATATGGGTTGAATATTTTGAAGTACACGAACGAATCGGACGAAGATATAAAAGAGGCTATTAGTAGATTTTTGGGTGTATTCAATAATGAGGAGGACTATATGGAATCAAATATTATACACAGGCTGTCTAAGCTTAATAAGTTGCTAATAGTTAGAATTTTAGACTATTTACTTAGTCAAATTTACCCTGAACTAGTAGATTAAAGTATTGTGCAGGCACAGTTTTCGGGATATCTTATTTAGAAGTACATATATATGTATTAATCTACGATCAAAATCATGCAATGGATTTGATACAACAATTGATTGTTTCCCCAAAATATAATTTCTTATCAGACTTATTGGAATATTCGAGTATCCCTATACAATCTGTCAATGAAAGAAAACTTATTTGCACATTAGAATTATTCACCTTTGGAAATTATTACTTGTACAGCAAGTATTCAAATGACTATATACATCTACAAGATGATGCTGCATTAAAACTACTTGAATTAAGTATTATATCGTATGTAACCACACACGAAAATTCGAAGGTATCGATAGGGAACTTTTTTGATAACGAATTTGGAATTAATATTGGAATTAACCGTCTAAACCCTAGCTCCAATGATCCATACGTCTTTTTGGAAAAGATTTTGATCTCAATGGTTGATAAGAAATTAATTGAAGTAATGATTGACAATGAATCCGATTCTGTTATAATACGAAAAACTAAGATAATAAGAGATGCATTTAATCTGAAAATTGTGCTGCTAATCATATTACTGGATAATGATTTAATTGACATTAACATTAATAATTCTAAGAAGCGGTTAAAAATGTGGATGAAGAAGCAAATTTGCTCAGTGAAGGAAGATCTTGAGGCATATGACCAAGAGGATTCAAAGCAAATACCATTATCACGGAAAAGGAAACTGTCAGATAATGCAAAATAGAGGATGCCCTTTTCAAACTAACTACAAGGTTAATGAATAAATAACGTCTAATATTATACGAGAATTATATAATATAAATTTGTAGCAATATGGTGGTAAGTGTGCTAAACCCAGTAAGATGGTTTAAAGCAACAATGTTATATATTTAACTATGGCACATTGATATTACTGAAATGAAAGTAGTAATACTACATCAATTCAACGTGTTACATTCAAGCCTTCCAGACCTTAGAAATGATGGCAGAAATACCACCTTCCTTGGTTTCGATCTCATATATACCGTAACCAGCAATACCAGTACCAAAAGTTAATAAGTACATAGCATAGTTGTGGTAGGTACCATAAACTCTCTTAGGAATATAATCGATAATACACGATTGGAAACCAGCATAACAGTGATATAATAATAATGCAGACATGGAAGAATCGAGAAGAGTGGAAGTACCAGCAACTAAAGGAGAAAGAACTAATGGGACTAAACCAACAGCGACAATTCTTTCACTAGTCCAATGCAAGGAACCTTCAAGCTTGTGTGGTTTTGGTGGGACGTAAGCATCATTAACAGTACCAACGATATAACCCGGTGGTTGTGGAATGGTCTTAATACCACGGATCAAGCTTGGCTTGAATAACATTTTACTGGATGATGCAAATCTAACTTGAGATGCTAAGGACAACATTCTTATGATAATATGTACAAATAGATTTCAAGTATTAGTTTCGACTAGACTTAGTTAATAAGAAAGTTTATATAAAATTCCTGTGCCCCGGACTTTCAAATTACAGTTGAATAAAATCCTATTGGTTGGAAAATCGCATTACATAAGCTATACAGATCACTCCATATATCCATAGAAACTTTATATACAAGAGATATCCAAAGTAACACATATTCTATAGGTGACTATATACTTATTATGATTTCATTCTAAGTCTTCTTCTTCATATTCTTCTATCAGGGGAACTCTTTTAGGGGACCCAAATCTTTCGGAAAGTGCTTTTTCTATTATCCCTAATGGTCCTTTCTGATAAATAATGTTACTAAACCTCTCTATGACGCTATCATACCAAGAAGGTTCATTTGATTCAAACACGTTCAATTCCAGCCTTAATGTTTCACATCTATTTTTAGATCTAATATCTTTTATGGACCCATACATGGTGATCAAATTATTTAGCACTGAGATCAAAATAGGCGAAGCTCTCGCAGACGTGCTGTGAGTAAAATATATATCCTCAACGACTTCTTCTGACCATGAAATAGCATTTTTCTTAAAACCCTTTGCCCAGAGAATTTCAGCAATATGTGCTTTAATTTCGTTTATGGACATGGTTATATTGTCATAATCACAATTGAAAAGTGGATACCTCACTTGAGCCGAGCTTGCAAAATGCTTAATTTTGGTTAAGGACTTCAAATTTGCAAGGTAAATATTAAGTGCATGGGAAAGGAATTCGTCACGCTCCTTTTTAGAAATCGATTTACTAGTTGAAGTTTTAGCCATTCCAAATGCTAACTCATTGAGGCTCGTAAGTAACTCATCAGTAACAGTTGATTGATCTTCTAATAAATAATTCTTATCTAAATGAACAGATGAAAAAGTAGAACTAAGCATGTCAATTGATCTTTCTAGATAAAATATTTTCTGATCATTATTATTGCAGACCTTACTTAACAACCGACAACATTGGGATAACCTTTCAGCATCTCCTAATTTGTAAAAGAGCTCATCGTCATCAATTATCTTCTTCAAAATATCCACTGATGTTTCCAATTGTCCCTTGGCAAGCAACGTCTTTGCATATCTTAAAACAATATCGATATAAAAATTTGCAAAATTAGTAGATTTCTTGTACATCAAGGTCTTTGAATCAATAAGTGGAACATTATATTTATTCTCTTCAAGTGATTCATCAAATTCTAGTTCGGGATCAGATTCTCTAGCAAGCTCAATCAATAATCTTCTGTAGTGTTTATTGGCGTATCTAGGGCTCTTCAAAACATCATCTTTGTTTATGGCCTTTACAGCAGTTATTTGGTTATTGAACGATAACTCAAAAGGAATATTCTGTCTATCATTAGCATCATTATACATAAATACCAACAGGCCTAAGCAAATTAATAACCCACCTATATATGCACCAGCAGCAATATTCACAACTGTTCCCCAACCTTTCACCGCTTTGAATGCTGGTGCAGAGAGTTTAATAGTCCTTTTTTGGGCTAAATTTTGGAACACATGATTATTTATAGTACTTACAGGCAATGAACTGGTAGGTTTTCTTATCCTTATAATCCTCCTTGTAAGCATTTTATCTTCCCACTCTGCCCTTTGATCTTTAAAAGAATAATCTATAAAAATTAAAATTGTACACAAAAACACTTGCTGTAAAAGCAAAGTCGAAAATAAGAAATCAGTATTCTATTGTTCTTTTGCTCATGTAAGATGCTTGTGAGATGAAGAGACGAACCAGAGAAGAAATTAGAAGTCCAGTATCCTCAGATGAAAAGGTTGGATATAATCCCAAGAAAGTCAATCTTTTTCATAGAGTTGTAACAAACTGGCTAATTATGGATCCAAACTTTTATGTCGAATCCAGGGAATCTCAGACAAAGAACTACCAGGTCCAAAACCATGAAGATATGAATGATATTTACTTCTTTGGAGGTAGATGGAAAAGCATAAAAAAATTGCCATTAAATGTGATTACTGCGATTCTAATAATTATACCTGGGGTTGTATATTGGTTGTTTGAAGCAAAATGGATCTGGAAGCGTATAAGTCCTGCACTAGTTATATTGTTTAGCTATTTTTGGTTCCTAACAGCACTGTTTTTTTTAAGAGTGTCTACTACTGACCCTGGAAGGTTTCCCCGTAACATTCACATACCTAGCGAAATTAAAAACTCAAAAGTTGCAAATCCACCAGAAGAATATTTTAAGGCTGTAACAATTCCATTTCATAAAGATAACAAAACAGGTGTTACTGTAAGATATTGTACCACTTGCCATATTTGGAGGCCTCCAAGAACTAGTCATTGTAAAGTTTGCAATTCCTGTATTGCAGATTTTGATCATCATTGCATTTATTTAAACAACTGTGTTGGTTTAAGGAACCAACAGTATTTTTTATGGTTTTTGTTAACCTCAGTAATAACTTGTTCATTATTGATTATACAATCAGTCTTATTACTAGTTCATTTCAAATCTAACGATGTTAAAAAATCCATTTCAAAACATCCTTTAAGTTTATTTCTTTTGATATATGGTATTTTGGCATTTATATATCCATTTTTACTTTTGGGGACTCATATTTTGTTGACAATGTTTAATTTAAGAACAAGAGAGTATTTGAATTTCATTTATGGCCAAAAGAAGAGAACGTTTATTAACTCATTTGATCTGGGTTCGATTATAAATAATCTTTACATAAATTGGTTCGGTAGAGCAAGGGGACTCAAAGCGATAGATCCTACTGATATACATGATAAAAATGATTTCCGGTTTAATAAGGTTGAACCCTTAGATTTATTTAATTCAACGTAATCTAAATATAATGCCTATTTATTGTACGTATTTATAATATATGAGAGTCTCATTTTAGGAGTTATTACTTAACTAAGAAGCTAGAGCTAGGTGACAGTATAGATATTTAGAGGTTATAATTCTAAAGGAAACAACTAACCTGCATTTCAAAAGTTTTCAACCTGTGTTACACAAAACTTTTAATATAGCCTCAATTAATTCAAATATTAAATCTATCTAAACCATATTAAATAGCCAAGTAGAGAATGAAGTATTACATCAAATAATGGACCCAGATATACAAATACGAAGAGATTTAACTATTGCAAATGGCCCAAGAATCTCTGGAGAAAGGGATACCGAAAGTACTTCTTCAACACCCATAGAACCACATATGTTTTCATTCTTTAATTCTGGTGTTCAGAGGAAACAGTTAGTATATTTTCCAAAAAAGATTTTCAAATGGATCTACTCCTTCTCGTTGATCTTGCTAATATTGTTAGCACTTGCATTCATCGCAGTTACTCCTATTGATGTAATTGTACAAACATCTTCGAAATCATCTTCTGCTATCAAAATGTTCATTGTTATTATAGGACATGTTCTATATTTAGTGTTGGCGATATTTATATACCTCCTGAGAGTTTATCAGTCAAGAGTTTCACTAAATGATATACCCGCAAATTCAGTCTATTTACCTCAGAAAGATGATCTACCTCTCTGTGCTTTTAAGGCAATAGAAAAGAAATTTGAAGAATGTATGGAAATTAAAGTAAAAGCTGGTCCTTTATACTATCCAAATACTATAATTAAGCATCCTGGTGCTTCTCCTCCAGAGTATATCCAAAAACGATACAACCATGGCGATGGGTTAATATTCCCCCCGGAAGAGTGTTACGAAGATATAATTAGAAGTATAGGTGACAAATTATCCATGGGATCTCAGTTTTTTAGTCAAGTTAAATTTCCCTCTAATTACTCGTTGAAAGAAATTATTATTTATTTATTTAATATGCATATTAAAAAGGGGCTAAACACTAATAAAGATGGTATTCCAAATATTGCTCGAATGGGTGCATTATATGAAAAATTTAAATTCGGCCCAGAACTAATTAAAGAAGAAGAGCTTATAGAATTCATTAGTGATTTTGGTAGATTAGGACTGATATTTCAAACCAATTTTGAAAATAACTTTGATGATGATTCTACAAGTGGTAAAAAAGAGATGTTTTCATCCGATAAATTTCTTCCAGTTCCAAGAACTAACTTGAGAAATAGACGAAGCCTTGATAATGAATTCGAAAACGTTCTTCAACGAAATTTCAATGGTAGTTTTAATACTGAAATTTCAAAAGGTAGTTGGCACTTTTCGTCTTCTTCGTCTTCTTCAACGTCAGCGTCAAACTCTTTGGCATCCTCTAGTGAGAAAAATAACAGTCGACATGGTTCTATTGTTAAAAGAAAGTTAGCATTAGCTGCTGCATCATCTGATGAGGAATCTTTTCATGGTAGAAGTGGATATTTTTCAGATGAAGAGAACGAAAGCATAAGAAATCACTTCTATAATTTTGGAAACAATATTTATCCGGTAGAGACAAATGAGAGTTACTCTTCTTTAAAATATTCTAAGAAATCATGATGATACCTTTGCGGTACATTGGAACTTTTCTTTATTATTTATCACAGTATGTAATATAGCATGCATTCATAAGTTTGAATTTTCAGACTGTTAATTCTGGCGAGGTTTTACCACCCCATCATGTATAAAATAATAGACAACAGTACTGTCATCGTTAACTAAAGCGATGGTAATTCTTTTTGGACGAGCGCCACCATTCGAAATTTTAGCTATTTCTGTAAACCATTCGTTTATTTCCTGAATTTTTAAGCATTTCAGAACGTCGCCAACATAAGGCTTGACCCATTGTCTTTGTCCATTCTCATCACTATCATCTAGTTTATTAGGTGGAATGCCTGAAAGAACATAACCTAATTTATCATCTGAGTTACTAATCTCATGAATTTGGACTTCACTCCAAAGGTTATAATGAACTAAGTTGAGCTCTACTTGTTTTGCCAATTCCACATTATAAATCATTAGCGAATAGTAATGTAGATCCGATAAAAGAGTAACTAGTTAAAAAAATATCAATAAATTTATCAAATCACGTGGGCAGGTGTTGTTAATGTACTGTATATAATCAAAATTAATATTTAAGACACCTTAGCAAAGAAGTAAATTAGCATTTAACTACAAATGTAGTCTATGTCACATCATTGCTTGCCAACTAATAATATTAATATTGGTATATTATCTCATTTTAGTTACTCTCCTTATAAGGCTTTTGAAAGAATCTCTGTCATCTATTTTTTTGTAAGCCTAGAAAGCTAATCAAATAAGCCTTTCGCTTAAGTCTCTTTAATTCTGGACGTATTAAAGCCTATGGTAATGTACTTTCAAGTTCCATAACGATTAAATTAAAGAGTCTAGAAGCTTTCCCTTGAGCAGAGGGCTACGGAAATAAATGTGAAAAAGCGCAGCTATTAAGGCTCAACCTACGAGAGATATTTCAGCGAGGAAGTCTGGAAGCAAATAATATACGAATGAAAAGTAAAAACAAAGAGATTTAAAATTGCTTATGACACTTGTCAAGTTTTGCAGTTACTTCGCCATTGTAAGATAATTTTACCGAGCATCGTTATTTTAGCGAAAAATATGTATGTATTTGCAGTGCAGGAACATAGAGAAGGATATTAAAAGAAATTACACCCTGCATCAAGACAGCTCGCCAAACAATTTTCGCAATTTATTACCAATGAGCCGATAAAAATTTTTAAGTGTGTAGAACTCTAGATTCATTTGACATTTTGTATATTATAATGCACAGTACCAATATTGATTATGAAAAAAAGCAATGAAGATTTTATGAGCAAGGTCCTGTAAGTTGTCGCTGTCTAGAACCGTTTGAAGCATTGAAGTGGGAGAAAACTCACAGACAGGAACAGGCCGTCCCTAATCTGGAGTATCATCGGATCGGGAAAGAAAATCTAGAACAAATCTCAAAGAAGATAACAACTAGAATGCAGGTTTACTGAAAACGGCCAATTAACTTACCTTATTCGTAGATGACATTGGGAATATTCCTTTTTCTGGTACAATAGGCTGCATTTTTGATCTAACGTCTCTAAATCTAGAATATGGGTGAAAATTTTTTGATCTATTGATCAAATGTAGCATTCAAAAAACTATATAAATGGTACTCATTGTACCTTGAGTCTAATTATTTTCAATCATATTCAACACACACATTCTTTTAACAACAAGATTACAGTTCCCAACTGAATACTTTCTTTTGCACACTCACTACTTCATTCTTTAAAATACAAACTATTTACTATCATTTAAAATGTTTACTCAAATTGCGACTTTCGTTACTATTTTGGTGGCTACTACCAATGCCGCACCACTTCAAAAGAGAGGTAATACTTGTTCTTTCCCAACTGAGGATAGCTTAGTTGCCATAACACCAAATTCTGGCAATGGTGGATGGGCTATAAGTCCTGATGAAACTTGTACATCAGGTAATTATTGTCCTTACGCTTGTCCTCCAGGTAAGTTAGCTGCTCAATGGGATACCAAGTCAACTTCATATACCTATCCAGAATCCCAATATGGAGGTTTGTACTGTAACAGCGATGGTACAGTATCTAAGCCATTCCCTAATAAAGATTACTGTGTCGATGGTGAAGGAACTGTAAGTGTTAATAACAAAGCAGATGATGATGTTGCATTCTGCCAAACTGTCTTGCCTGGAAATGAGGCAATGTTGATTCCAACGAACTCTAAAAGCGGCGAAAAAACCACTATTGCTGTACCAGGTCCAGACTATTGGGCCTCAACTGCTGCTCACTACTACATTAATGCACCTGGTGTATCCACCGATGATGGTTGTGTCTGGGGTTCAAGTAATGAACCTAAAGGTAATTGGGCTCCTTATGTCGCGGGTGCAAATACTGACAGCAGTGGAAACACCTATGTCAAGATTGGTTGGAACCCTATTTACGTTGGAGCATTCGATAATGTTAAACCTTCTTTTGGTATCAGAATTACTTGTGACGATGAATCCAAGTGTAATGGGTTAAGCTGCGAAATAAATCCATCCAATGGTTTTAACCAAGCTAGTGGCTCATCTACTGGTAACTCGCTTGGTGCTGCTTACTGTATTGTCACAGCTGAGAACTATGCCAAGGCTAACATTGAAGTTTTCTCTACATAAATTTCTATTCCTATATTGTTTTAAGCTTGCTTTTGTATAATAGACTTTGTATATAGCATAAAAAATGTAATTACACACACACTTATCATTTGTAAAATCAGCACGTGAACTTTTCAAAAAAAAAAACTACATGATCCTTTTGCCATAGTTGTCTACTAGTCATGAATAAGTCTAAAAATCCAAAACCTCTAAAGGTATATGGACGTTCACATTATGCTTGTGTTCGTTGTAAAATAAATAAGACCAAGTGTTCTGGTGAAAAACCATGTTCGAATTGTAAAAGTGCTAAAAGGGAAGAGGCTTGTGTGTATATTACAAAAGACCGAAAAGTAGTTATAATGGAAAGTGACCTTAACAACTTGAACAAGAAAATTGAACAATTGGAAAAGGCGCTAAAGGTTAAAGAAATTGAGCCTTTTCTGGATAGATTCCCCGTAGATGGTATCTCGGCCACTAAGCTGCAACCACATAATACGGATTTAACTGAAGACTCCACTAGGCAAAATTATCATAGGACTTCAGAGATAAAGTTTGCTGATAAATTAGAGTCATATTTGTTATATGATTCACACTTTAAAATATTACAATATGACGTTCTAGAAACCTGTTCAAGAAATTTACCATCTAAAGATCATGCTATAAAAATGGCCTATAAAGTACTTCATACATATTCTTCAGAATTTTATTTAATGGATATTGAAGAAGTCTTAAGATTGATAGATGAAATATATGAATATTTTAATGATGCCAAGGTAGCAGGAACATATAATAATACATTAGCACCTTCTAATATATCATTATCTTATTTTTTTATCATATTAGGATTTGGAGAGCAATTAGTGCATTTTGAAGGAACAAACTCCGTGGACTCAATTCCCGTCCCTGGTATTGAGTATTATTTATTAGCAACTAAAATATTTGAGTTTTCGAGAGAAGAATTTGATATTCAATTCATTCAGTGCACTTTATTAATAGCGTTGTTTTCATCAAATTTATGTCGTCCTAATACAGTTTACAATTATTTTGGAATTGCTATGAGATCATGTTTAGCAAAACGATGCCATAGACAATCTAAAGTTTTGAATACTATGGCTCAGTTATCATCTGACCGAATTACATTAGCCGAAAAATTTAAAAGGCTATTTTGGACTGTATTCGTAATCGAAACAACTTGGAGCTCTGCAAGAATGAGCCTACCTGTTCATATTTCCTATACAGACACTGATGTGGATTTGCCTTGTGAGAATGCGTATAATTTAAACGATAATTTTGATAATGAGATCTTAGAAATCAACGTTCAGTTAGCGAAATTTGTTGCAAAATATGTTAAGATTATCTATGGTCCAAATATTAGAACATTTTCTATAAATTATATCAACACAGATCAATTTAATCAAAAATTACTAGTGGGTAACGTCCTCGCCTGTATTAATGGTTTGGTGAAAGACTTCGAGCAGCCTTATCTAGTTAGATTTGGCGAGACCCCACTAACAAACAATAACAACAGGAACCTTTCAAACTTATTTTTAAGATACCATCAATTACTAATCATAATCACAAAACCTTTAATAGATGTGCTATTCCATCAAGATTCAGTGATGATTATTGAAAATCCTAATGATGTTTTATTAGCGGTATCAAAATGCATATCTGCAGCATGTATTTCGATTTCTCTTTTAATCAAACTTTATAAATATAACAGACTTTTTGTTTTGGGATTTTGGGATAGTCAGCATATTTTTTCTTCCGTTGTATTTCTAATTATGGCTAGTTTAACAGGTAAAAGATTTCCGATCTTAAATAAAGGCATAGCATTATTAAAGTTTATGGCTGACAATCATAATATGAATGCAAAAGAATGTATCAGGAAATTATTAGAGTTGAAAGATTGTTTAGAACGTTTGAATATGCATGATCTATTTGAGGTCTCTAATGATCATCATATCATTACCCAAAGTGATGTAGCAGATACTATAGATTTTACTTTAAAAAATTTGTGCAAATCATCTGATTACCCTTATAAAATACTGGAAATATTTGAACCTCATGTTGAAGAAATACTCTCTGCTAGTATAGGGGAAGGATATGACGTATTTATAAATTCAAATAGAGAAGCAATTCATTCGGCTATCAATAATATTAGGAGCTGGGATACATAGTAAACTTTATATAGTATATGTGCATATATTAATGAATAATGAGATTTCATGAACTAATTTATAAGGCATTTTCTCCAAAGTTGTATTGGTCGTTAGAATTTAACTGTTGTTCGATCATTTCAGTCCAGGGACCAACAAAGTCTAAACCTATATCTTTGTTGCCTATAAACCAATCCATCAATTCAGTATCACCGCTCAAACTCTCAAAAGGTGAATCATTGGTAGAGTCTTTGGAGACCTCAGCCATAGCGTTGGGATTTTTATCAAATGTATGGGTGTTATAGTTAAAATTAAAGGGAGGTAAAGTATTTTTTCCTTCATCCTGACCCGAGTTACTATAATCTTCGTTAGCAGAATCAAGATTCTTATCATTAATTTCTTCATCAGGTTGATTTTTGTCAAGCTTGGCTTTCTTAAACGGTCTCTTGGATTCATCCTCATTAGATTGAGTCTTACTATTCGATTTCATATCAGAACAAAGATATAACAACACATTCGAGTACCTAGTACACAAGTGTAATTCGTCGGGTGAACAATCTCTCAAAGTTATTGCAGCCTTTTGTATACTCTGAATAATATCATCTACTGAAATAAGTGATAACGATAAAATTGTGCTGTCTATAGTTACCGAGTTAGATCCTGATGCATTTTTATGGGCAGTTATCGTCAAATAACATTTAACAATAAATGCCACAGCCCTTACAATTCTCTTTAACCATCTTACTGGCATATATCTTAACATCTTCACTCTGTGGACTCTATGAGCAACTGAAAGCAATTCGTTGGCAGCTTCAAAAGCATATCCAATGTATTTGGCTGATTTAGAAATTTCATCAAGTTTTAGGGAGAACTTAGGGTTCTTTTTTTGTCCATCATTGTTTATCTGAGAAGTTGGGCTCAAGGCTAAGGAGTAAATATAAAGTTTAACATAATTATATTCAAATATGAATGCTTCACGTTTTATTAACTCATCTAAATCTTTTGCTGTTTTCGAATTTGGATTAATTAAATCTACTTGAAGCAGAGAATTATTCCTGAAAGGTTTGGTATTTGGAAGTTCTAATAGGTGCTTGTATTTTCTTCCCCAGTTATTAATTAATGGACTAATAATATTCAAAACAGATAGATTCTGTTGCTGAGAAAGACCACCTAGTTGTGCCTTATATCCATAAACAGATTCATGACCCAATAACATAATTTGAAGTAATTCGATTTGAGCCTTTTGAGATTGGGTGAACTTTAAGTTCATATTTTCAGATACCTGTTTTAGATCATTTTCACTTAATTGTGCAAGTTTGGAGTCTTGATCTTCATTTTCATCACCAGATTCTTCTGTAGCATCGTCAGCATCCAAGTCTACTTCAGAAAGTGAATATGCCAACATGGATCGTCTACTGATATCCATTACAGAGTTTATTTCTGCAACGTGTGTAGCCAAGAAAGTCTTAGGACTAATCTCCATAAATCCCATATCTTGAGCTAATCTTACGGAAGAACCAATCAACATCCATCCCATTCTATAACTTCTTCTCATAGCTCCTAAGCCTGCTAAGTTAGTTTCATCTTGGGATCCATTTGAAGAATCGTTATTATTTGTATCTTGACTATCGTCGGCCTTATTAGCGTAATCAGACCATCTCCAGTGTATTGCTCTGGGATTCCACTCGGTAAATAGCAAAAATGCAAAGATAGTTCCAATAGATCTAGTACTTGCCTCTGCCCAAACAGTTTGGGAAATTAATCTCTGTACATATAGCCATAGTCTATCGTGCACTTCTATATTTCTTGGTACACCACCACCATCATTATTTTCAAAGTGATAGTATCTAGATGCAATTGTTAAAATTGCACATAATAATATTGGGTAACCAGAAAGAACAGTTGGAGAATGGAGAAACTTAGGCAAATACGGAAAGTAAGGATGCATTGTTGTGAAGAATATATTAATTAGTCTTTCCGCTTCATCTTCATTCAAAATACTGTTGGGCCCACCAATGTAGTCTATATTAGACAAGCTACTTGATCCCTTAGGCCGCACAACATATCCATTTTCAGCAGGTGGGATTGATCTTCTACCATTATTATAGTCAGGTAATGAATTAGAACTTTCATTCTGAGGTGTAGTATTATCTAAAGGTGAATTTGCACAAGAAGTCGTCACCGAATGAGGACCAGAATTATGTAATGATGTTCTAGAAGAAGTTTTACTCTTAATTTGAGCTTCTATCTGTTCATGTTTCTTCATAGCATCTATATTATCTCTTTCATCTGCCTCTGCAACTGTTCCGGCAGCATTAGCTAAGAATACTAACGCACCTTCCATAGTTGAGAAGTGGTTACTCGGACCCTTGAATGCTGCTTTTGGAACAACTCCATCTACTCTATTGAATGCTTTAGTTGATGTAACTGAGTTGATCGATAGCTGCTGTCTGAATGGATGATTGCTAAGACGATTTTGCCTACTATTAAGTATTTCATTGTGCAGTAGATCAATACTCCGAATCTGAGTAGTTGCTAAAGGGATATTAGGCCCCTGTTCTTCTAGTTTCTTCTTTTTTCCGTCTATTACATTAGATGACCCACCTCTCTTAGACTCAACAAACACACAATCTTTCCGCTCTCTCAAACATCTTGCACATTTACCCTCTCGTGGATTATCTACAGATCCCAAATCACACTTTACTTTTCTAACTCTGCAATTTAAACAAGCCCTATAGTTTCGTTTAAATTTCTGAGGTGGTTTAACACTGTCGTCTATATTTTGGGGACTTCCTTCAACTGATTGCAGTGTAGTCATCTTGCTCTCTAATTAAGAAATAATTGTTATCCGCCGAAAACCGCTTTTTTACATCGCAAAGTTTCTAAAGTGGCAGATAAAAAAAAATAACATTATATTCAAAACAATTATATCCCTATTT
Organism: Schwanniomyces sp. yHRVM31; assembly: GCA_030462985.1. NCBI lineage: Eukaryota > Fungi > Ascomycota > Pichiomycetes > Serinales > Debaryomycetaceae > Schwanniomyces > Schwanniomyces sp. yHRVM31. The sequence continues at coordinate 124,823 of JAKVQU010000015.1, forward strand.
AATATATAAATCTAAGAATTTAAAGTTCTTTAAGTCAAATCATATAATAGTTAGCGCTTTGGCAATTGTAACTTTTTAACCTGTTCCTCTAACTTCTTTAACTTACTTTGCATCTCTTCCAAGTCTTGATTTAATCTATTTCTTTCAGTTACAATATTGGTTTCCCATTGTCTAAATCTTTGTTCTTCAGCCTTGACTTGTTCCGTGAAAAACTTCTTTAAGGCATCTTCTTCTTCCTTGAACTTAGGATTATGCAATCTTCTTGGTTTCTTATTGGCAGCCTTCTTAACGGTTTCACCATTTTCATTAACTAATTCTTCAGGCTCATCAGCTTCATCAGAGCCTAATTTCATTGATCTAAAAGCTTCATAGTGAAGTTCATTAGTTGAAAGAATTAAGTCTAACATGTTGGTCCTCAATAACAAACTTCTCAATTTTTTAAAATCACAATGTTCTTCGTTTTCAACTTCAACTAAACCCCATGGGTACTTTCTACCTCTTACAAAGTTACCAGGAGATACTTCATATTCCTCGTTGGATCCTATGATAGCAAAAGGCATTGACTCAATTAATTGTTTAGCATGTTCTGCACTAGCAGGATCGTCCAACTCTAATGGTGGGGTGTATATGTTAATGTCTTGAGCTTCAATTATATCTCTTATTCTTGATTTAAATAATTCCAACTCATTTGCTGATAAAGTATCAGCTTTGGCAATTACAGGTATTAAATTGACCCTGGTGGATAATCTCTTCATAATTTCGATATCTAATGGTTTCAAGGAGTGGCCAGTTGGTCTTATAAAATATAAGCATGCATGGACTCTAAGGTCCTTCTTGTCTACTCTGCTTGGTTGTTGTTCTTGTTTCATAAAGGATTCATGTTGATCATCAAGGAAATCAATAATTGGAGTCCATGAATCATGGTTATTAACGTTGTTACCGAATCCAGGAGTATCAATAACATTTAACCTAATTTTAAAGTTTTTTTCCTCTAATATAGCTCTAACTATGCCAATATCTACTGTTTGATGTTGACTGGTAAACTTATTGTGTCTTTTGGAAGGATCTTCATGCTCCTTCAATGAACTTTGGAATAAGGTATTGATAAATGTAGTCTTACCCAACCCACTTTCACCTACCACCATCAAGGTGAATGTAGCACCTTCATTGGAAACAATCTTATATCTAAAATGTGTTAGTACCGAGTATTAGCCACGTTTTATATTCCAGAAATGAATTCATTCACATACCTTTGGTTAGGCAAATTAGCAATACCAACTGGTTCAGGCATTTCTAATGACTTAAATGTATATACTAGTTACGTTAAAAATAACAACAATAAATATCGTTTGCTTATATTTGTCAAGACATCGATTCCGACATTTTGGTTCGACGCGTAAATCTATCATACCGGAGTGCTACCAAATGTAAATTTTATTTCAGAGACTAAAAACTTAGTAGAAGCTAGAAGAATTAATAAACATAACTAAAAAAATTAAACGATAAAATAAACTTAAATAAAAAAAATAGGTATATACTTCTTTAAAATGTTCAAAAGAACCTGAAAATAAATAACAAGTACAAAACTTTCTTGTGTACGTGAAAATAATAATACAATTAGATGTATCACACAGTCTAATTCAAGGGTAATCTTTCAGCATTTCAAAGAAGCAAACCACAATAATATTGTAATAAAATAGACAAATAAAAATATTTAAACAGTATACTAACATGAGATTAGAAGGTTTATATCGTTTTCCTAATCTCAATCTTGAACCGCAGTTTCAAGTGTATTCATTTAACTTCTCGCATTAACTCCTAAGCTTTTATCTTTGTTTTCATGTCAAGGCATTTCTTTGAATTTATTCTTCTTCAGGCTTTGATTCTGCTGGTTGTTCTTCAGCTGGAGCTGGAGCCTCTGATAAATCAGTCCATAAGGTTAAGTTATCTCTTAATAATTGCATAATCAAAGTAGAATCCTTGTATGAGTCTTCTGATAAAGTTTCTAAATCAGCAACAGCGTCATCAAAAGCTTGCTTAGCTAAGTGACAAGCTCTGTCTGGGGAGTTTAAGATTTCGTAATAGAAGACGGAGAAGTTTAAGGCTAAACCTAATCTGATTGGGTGAGTTGGTGGCAATTCAGTAACAGCAACATCAGATGCAGACTTGTAAGCTTCTAATGATAAGTCAGCGGCTTCCTTACGCTTTTCAGCGACTGCAAACTCAGCTAAATAACGATGGTAGTCACCCTTCATTTTGTAGTAGAAAACCTTAGATTCACCAGTTTGTGCAGAGGAAATTAAGTAATCGGTTAAAACAGATAAAATATCTTCACAAATTTTAGACAATTCAATTTCAATTTTAGCACGGTAGTCACGAATTAAAGAGACTTGGGATTCGTTACCTTTAGCTTCTTCCTTTTGTTCGATGGAAGAAACAATTCTCCAAGACGCACGGCGAGCACCAATAACGTTCTTGTAGGCAACAGATAATAAGTTACGTTCTTCGACAGATAATTCTTGGCCAGAAGAGGCAACGGCCTTCATGTTTTCAACCATTTCTTCATAACGTTCAGCTTGTTCAGCTAACTTGGCAAGATAGACAGAATCTTCACGAGAGGCTGGCATTATTCTAAAAATTGAGTTAGTATTAATGACTCTAATAGAGAGGCAAAACGATCATGATAATGAATCCAAAGATCAAAAATGTTAAGACAGCAATGAAATATATATAGCAGCTCTGTGGACTAATTGAAGGTTCATTTTCTCTTGTGACCTCCTTCAGCTAGTTGTATAGCAATCCTCAGTTCTCAGCCTTCAGCTCCTTTAAATTCCTCTGTACATAAACAACGGGACAATCAATCAAAAATACAAACTCTTACCACCCCAAAACGTCACATATGCTTCCTACGATCCACAATTCCAATTCGAAGGAGTCCAATGGTCTTGTGCATCCCGTAACTGACCCCCGCTGTCGATTCACAACAAACATTTTTGCTAATGCTACGAGAGCAATTATCCCCTGTTTTTATGATCAAGAATTCATTAATCAATCATCATAATAATCTAGATATATAGTCACATACAATATAGTATAATTTGGTTAAAACTAGTGTAATAAAATTAAAATATAGTTAAAATCAGAAAAGAAAAGAGGTAAGTGCAAGGTCAATTCAGATTAAGTGAGCACGTAACATTATATAATTCCTGGTGTTTTGGTTTAGAGACACTTCATCCAATTTTTTCGGTTCGCCCAATTAAAGTTACACAAAAATTTACACCACCAGACGCACTACGTAATCCACCCCCTCTCAACATACCTATGGGCACAGACAATGGGCACAGGAATGTTCATTCAGGCATTGGGCTGTGAAATTAGCCAACCCATGAACCCTACATATGTCTCTGGTACACTAGCTTTAGGCAGTATTATAGATTAAGAGTATTGGACATAATCGGGGACTCGCGGGCTAAATATTCAAGAGTACACCTGAATTCCACAAAGTTCTACTCCAGAGGCGTATGTGTTCGGGGTATCCGACCGTAATGTACAAATTTTTTAAGGGTCACGTTTGAGTCAATGTGTAAGATATGGCGAGCATTGCATAAGCGACCGATCAGGGAAATATTTAGTGATATTTATATTCACTAGTATTAGATAGATTGTAGGTTATAGACTCAGTAATGTAGCGTACGTGACTTGCTCTTAAAAAATATGTAATGAATAGGTTTTTGCGGGAATAGAACTTGCGATTTTTTCGGCCAATTTTTTTTGATTCTTAGAAAATAATCTGTACTTTTAAATGCAGTATTGTCAGACAAACTAAGTTTACGTATTAAAGATTTGAATTCATTGAATAACTAATATACTCCACTTTAAACAGCCATGGTAGAGTATATACACATTTATAGAAGACGGAATTAGAGGACCTATTATATGACCATCTAATTAAACAAACATTCTGCTATTTATTTTTGCTACCATTTGTGATGTAAATTATAACATCTCGACAAAATTTAGATAAACATGTATCGACATGAACACTGGGAATCTCGCGGCAAACTTGACTATTTCCCAATATACAAGAAATGCAACTAAATTATCTGCATTAAATTGCTATAATAAAGGTTTATATGGGGATAGATAGTCAACTAAGCTTGCATCGCTTTAGGCGTTTAAAAAAAATAGTTTACTTCTTGTCGTTGGAATAAAAAGCATTAATATGTTTCAAAGCATGGTGTATTAAAAATGTAGAAATATAGTAACTATATTAATTAATCTAATTGCATGGTTTCTGAGGTTTTTGCAGTATTGGCAGTGTTGACATTTTTGAGTGGTTGGCATTCTCTGATTTGTATACCAAATCTCTTATCTTGTGTTAATTGAATCAACTGATTAATAGAATCTAAATATTCACCTGAGAGCTTGAAATTAGAGTGCACCCAGCTAGGAGCAGAAGTTTTAGAACCACCAGTTAATCTAATAACATCTTGGTCATTATTATTAATAATAACAGCAGTAAGTTCCCTAGCGACAGAAACAGGCTTACCAAATTTAAGTAATGACTTCAATTTCAAGGAAGAGATTCCTAAATTTGGTAATGGTAATTCCATACCAGGTAAAACTGGCTTGTTAGCATCAATACCATGCTTACCAGTTGGGTTAGCAGTGTTTAATATTTTTTCAAGAGGAATGAATTTGGCAGTTTGAATTGGTCTAGAATTAATCAAATGTCTGTTGGCCAATTCTGCTAAACCTAATCTATTTGACTTCAATTCCTTAGTAACAGCTTCAACCTGCTTTCCTAAGTCTTCGTTAACATCGATAGGGAAGTTTGAAGAAGTATATGATAACTTAAATGGGTAGACTGAGAATTCCTTGTCAACTTGTCCTAGTAATTTTCTAGAGGTCTTCAACTTTAATTGATGATTTATAGCAAAATCTCTGATATGGATGGTAGATTTAGTGTTAAACTCTGATTTATTATTCTTACCAGTAAATTGGTCAACTTCTTCTAAAGTCACTATACCTACTTCGTTGAAGTCACTTAAAGATGCCATTTTTATATCGATTTGATAAACTTCACCTGGAACGACAACAAATTCATCTGATGGAATAGCAGAATTCTTAGATGCTTGCTTTGGTAAAGAAGAATCGTGTAGTATTAATTCTTTCTTAGTTATTTCATTGGACTTGTTTAATAAGCTAGTTTCTTGTGAAGATTCATCCCAAACAACACCTTTGAAATCAGTTTCTGCAACTATACCTTCAGCTTGACCAGCTAAGAATCTTCTAATTCTTCTTACCTTAGAGCCTGGAATGACTACACAGTTGAACGACTCCGCAACTGAATCAACTAATGCTCTAATTTGCTTACCAGAAACCTGGTTTCCATACTTTAATTGCTCAGGTAATTTCTCTGGAGCTAATGCTAATCCTAATAATGCAACAATTGTTTCAGTGGCGATGTGAGAAGCGCAAATAGCATCTGCCTTGGATCCCAATAATGGACCCTCTGGTCCAATACCATTATCACCTTGGACTCCTGGAGGGTATATGACTACTGTATGAGAAACATTCGCAGTATAACCATCAATATGAACACCAAATGAAATCGTTACTATATCACCAGCTTTAAAGATAAATTTTGATTCATCATCAAGCTCTGGAGAAAATCCACTAGTAATATCATTTAATTCTAAAGATACTGGAGTTGAAATACCTTTTTCTCTAACGCCATTATTATAAACCTTAGATAACAATTTTAATAAGTAAGAATCACCTAAAATGCATAATTCTTGACAAGTATATGGCTGGCTGACTTTTCCTAAATGATAGGAGTCATTAATCAAAGAAATAATATATTTTAATCCTGTTTGGGTGATTTGACCTGCCGTTCTATATTTATCCAATACAGATTGGTCTAATTGATTTCTCTCCTTTAAAAGGATATCAGCATCATCTTGATGAACTGCAAGTTGCATTATGTATAATTCTATAAAGCGAACTTAAAAGACCTTTAGCGAAGCTTAGTTTTACTTAAAATAATATTTAAATTTTTAAGTTTTTTTTTTTTCTCATCTCTATGTCTAGGAGATGAGAAGATCGAGATTTTTTGTGAGACTATCGGCATGGTTCGAACATAGTCGCTGTTCAAATAGATCTTAACTGCAAAGTTTTCAATTCAGTTCCTTAATTCTAGTTGCAAATTAGTAGTGGTACAATGTAGTATGCATATCGTAGTTGGTATTTAATAGTGATATTTTATCTAATGAGTTCTGTCCAGAAAATGAGCATAAAAAATATAATACGCTATAATTTTTCAAAAATTAGGAAAAATAATATTAACTTTAATATTCAATATTCAAGTTTTATTTTAAAAACTATCAATAATTAATTATTACTCTTTCATATTTCATATTAAATTTCAAAAATATTATAATAAATTGATAAAAAAAATAACGACAACTGCAGGATTCGAACCTGCGCGGGCAAAGCCCAAAAGATTTCTAATCTTTCTCCTTAACCACTCGGACAAGTTGCCTCTTTTTGAAAATAATCTATACTAATGTATTGTATGAATAGAGTGGTTTAAAATTCAAAATTCTACTAGCTAATTCCTTTCACTGCATTTACAATTAGATATTTAGACTCTAACAAAACAAATGATCGTTACTAGAATTATAAGATGTAGTGTAATATAATGTTTTATATTTTTTATATTTTAGCTATTAATTAGGCTCAGACTATTCAATTTCATTGAATGATAACCATCAATCGAAGGATAGTTATTTATTTCAATATATATATATATGAATTAATGCTGTTGTGAACTAATATACAAAAATGATAGGAAGATCTGAGCAAAAATCCCATTTTTGAACTTAAGCAATGCAAGCGTTGTGGTTTTACAATTCGGTGTTATCCAAAAAGAAATAGTTTCCTGACAACTTTTGTTCCTTATCCATTTGAGAATCAAGCTTGTTGATTCTTGGTCTGAAAGAGTTTGGATCTCTTCTGAAAGTGACGTTCAAGTTCTTTAAGAATTTGTTACATCCTGTCAATAAGGATTCTGGCGTTCTAGCAGTGGCATCTTTAGATGGTTGACCTTCGAAAACAATGACTCTATCAGCTAAGTAAGTGGCCATAATGAAATCGTGCTCAACAATAAAAGCTGTCTTTTTAGCGTGAAGAATATATCTTCTGATCACCTTAGAACAAATAATACGTTGCTCAGAATCCAAGTATGCAGAAGGCTCGTCAATTAAGTAAATATCAGCTGGAATACCAAGAGCCAAAACGATTGCAACTCTTTGCAATTCACCACCAGATAAAGTTTGGACTTCTTGATCAATAATGTTTTCAATCTTTAATGGCTTGACAACATCAGTTTGAAATTGTGGGTGTAAAAATGCAGCTCTGATTTTCTTGAAGAACAACTGTCTAACGGTACCATCAAATTTTGGAGCAATCTTTTGTGGTTTCATAGACACATTTAACTTTGGAATTTGTTGACCGTTATCTGGAGAAATAGCACCAGCCAATAACTTACAGAAAGTAGTCTTACCTGTACCATTTTCACCCATCATAACCAAAATTTCAGAGTCAGTAAAATCACCAGCCTCAACAGTTAAGTGGAAATCACCTTGAGTCTTTTTCATAGATGGATATTGGTATGCGTTAGTTCTATCAAGGATTAAACCATCAGCAGCATCAGAAAGTCTAAATTGCAAGGACTCAGTTCTGAATCTCATGTTTTCAGTAGGGATATGACCGTCTAAGAAGATATTAATACCTTCTCTAACTGATGATGGTAAGGTGACAACACCGTAAACAGAAGGAGCACCATATAAGATACAAACGAAATCGGATAAATAATCTAAAACAGACAAATCGTGTTCGACACAAATAACGTAAGTAGTAGGATCCAATAATGATCTTATTATTTCGGCAGCTCTTAATCTTTGCTTAACATCCAAATAAGAAGATGGTTCATCAAACATATAAACATTAGCCTTTTGGACACAAGTCATACCAAGGGCAAATCTCTGTAATTCACCACCAGACAAGTTAGCAACTTCTCTCTTCATAACACCTCTCAACTCTAAGACGTCAATAATGTAATCCCAGAACTCTTTTCTTTCCAACTTTGCCTTCAAGATACCTTCAACTTCCTTAACAGGAGCTCTTGCTAATGCCCTTGGAATATTATCAACATATTGTGGCTTAATGATAGCTTTGATATCATCTTCTAAAACCTTAGTGAAATAATTTTGTAATTCAGAGCCTCTAAAGTGTCTTAAAATATCAGACCAATCAGGTGGATCATCGTATTTACCTAAGTTAGGCTTTTGCTTACCAGCCAATATTTTCAAGGCAGTAGATTTACCGATACCATTAGTACCAACTAAACCTAAAACTTGTCCTGGTCTTGGAGTTGGTAATCTGTGCAACTTGAAAGAGTTAGCAGAATATCTGTGTGTGGTTTCATTCTCCAAATTGGTTGGCAAATTAATGATATTAATGGCATCGAATGGACATTTTTTGACACAGATACCACAACCAATACACAAAGTTTCCGATATGAAAGCAATTTTTGAAGCTGGTGTTACTTCAATACATAATTTACCAGTCTTAACCACTGGACATCCTTTACGACATTCTTGTCTACACTTCTTAGGCTTACACCTATCAGTGGATACAATCGCAATTCTGGTATTCTTATCACTCATACTAGCTTATCTTAAAGTAACAGTTCTTGTACGGGAATGTGCAGTTATAGCTTACTATTTTGATTTTCTAAAGAATTTTTTTTTTCAAGCGAAGAAGTATATTACACAAAATTGCATATTTAGTACTCCTAGTTACTGCTAAAGAGGTGAATTCGCGGTATATTACAGAACATGACTAAACAAAAGCATATTATTGGTTGATTTTATGCTTATGAGGTTAAACCATCAAAAGATAGTCATACTATCATGCTATATTCGTAGTCTCTGTATGACTAAATTAAAGTGGGATTGGAATATTTTGGACAATTTTAAAGCTTGTTTTCTAGCATTGGATAGTCTTACTATCCACATGTCGGGTAATGAATTTTTATGCAGAACACGACTATTTGTCAAGGAAATCTTTCCCAATTTTCGCTTTATCAAAAAGTTTCTTGTTAACATCCCTTACTAATCTCCTTAAGGTATATATTTTATAATAAGTTCCATTAGGATAAAAAAATGGTATAACCAATATCACATTTGATTGAATGGTTGACTTTTGACTGATAAAGCTTTATCTATGTTAGTGATATGAAGCTAAAAAAACAGCAGATGTTTTAGAGTAATAACAATGACTCAAGTAGCCTCTATATTGACTATTGAATTTAAAAGAGGCCAATACATTCAAGAGATCGATTTTGTCGTTTGCTTTTTGGAAATTAGTCAATTATGGGCTTCTGTGATTATTAAAAGGTCTGTTCTAGTATTAAAGTTGTTAAATATTCTTCCTTGAACAAATGTTGAAGGTTCTCTTTCACAATTGGAAGTTCAATGGAATAATGAATTTCCGAAATATCCTAAGCTGGCTTTAAGGTTATAGAGGCTCTTCAATATATTTGGTCTACAATGACACGTATTATAGACGTGTCTCTTGATTAACAAGATATTTATAGTGGCTGCAAATGGTTGTCTTGATATGTTAAACTTAGTTATTAAGTCTAGTGTCTTAAATTGGACTAAAATCTTAAGATTGCTGTATACCAAATTATTAACAAGGAAAGAAGTTTTAAGATAGAATAAACTATGGTGTTAATTTTCAATTAAATAGCTCTATAGATACTGTTCTTGCTACTGAAAGTTTTGAAATATATAGATATAATATAAAAATTTTGGTATTATAGTTATAATTGAATAATAAGGAATTCCTATTAGCTTATGAGGTAAAAACTCATTTTTGATATCGTCGTCGTCGTCGTCGGCGTCCGCAATTTAATTTTTTTAAAATAATATTTTCATTACTCTTGAACAATAACTTCGTAACAACATTTATATTCTAATAAGAGTATTGTTATTAAGTTTATTTCAATCATATTTTGATTTGTTTCAGCTATTAAGCTTGGTTCAAATCTCTTTTTTTTTGAAAACTTGGTAGGTAACAATTTATTTCGTTTATAAATCATATTTATTGATTTTGAGAGATAATCAATCATTCGTTTAGAAATCAACGAATTATTAATAATTGTTGCTTATATTGAAATAGATCGTGGATTGTGAATATTCTTGACTCGTGAAAAGATTATAAATGGTTCAACATATTCCCGAAGAAGCTACGGAAAACCCAGAGCTATATGGTTTAAGAAGATCTCATAGAGAGAGACGTGGCCCTGCCATCATTGAAAGTGATAATAGTGACGAGGATGAAAATATAACAGTCAGAAAGAGAACAAAAAATGGCCACTACGATGAGTATGATGAGCAATTGGAGGACGAAGAAGAGGAAGGAGATCTTGATGATGACGACGATGAAGACTTCATGGGCTCTAGAAAAAGAAGAAAAACGATAGCTAAAAAGGAAAAACATAAGACTTCTTCTAGGAAGTCTGCTTCCTATACTCCTCCAGCGGAAATCAGATTTTCATCTAGAAACAGTAGACAAGTTAACTATAATGTTGATTTTGAGGATAATGAAGATTTGCTTGAGAGCGAAGACGAAGATACAGTGAATGATAACTACTATTACTATCAACAGGCGGTGGAGGCCGAAGATCAACGTGGTATAGATGCTGTCTTAGATCATAAAATAAATGAAGAAAATGCCGAAATAACTAATGATCCAAAATTAGATTATCTATTCAAAATCAAATGGTCTGATGCTTCACATTTACATAACAGTTGGGAACTGTGGTCAACTCTTAAAGACTTTAAAGGGTTTAGAAGGGTTGATAATTATATCAAACAATTCATAATCTTAGATAAAGAAATTAGAGAAGATTCATTAACAACCAGTGAGGATATAGAGGCTATGGATATAGAACGTGAAAGAAGACGTGATGAACAAGAAGAATTCACACAAGTTGAAAGAATTGTGGATAGTAAGAGAGTAGATGTCGATGGTCAAAGCCAATTACAATATTTTTGTAAATGGAAAAGACTTTACTATGACGAATGCTCTTGGGAAGATGCAGAAGAAATTGCTGAACTTGCTCCAGAGCAAGTTACCAAATACCAGCAGAGGCTTAAGTCCAAGATTCTCCCGAATCTTTCTGCCAATTACCCACATTTCCAAAGACCAAGATTTGAAAAGTTAGTTAAACAACCTGTATTCATTAAAAATGGTGAATTGAGAGATTTTCAATTAACTGGATTAAATTGGATGGCTTTCTTATGGTCAAGAAATGAGAATGGTATTTTAGCAGATGAGATGGGTTTAGGAAAGACAGTACAGACAGTTGCATTCTTATCCTGGCTTATTTATGCCAGACGTCAAAATGGCCCTCATCTTGTTGTAGTTCCATTATCCACGATACCTGCTTGGCAAGAAACATTTGAAAAATGGGCACCAGAAGTTAACTGTGTTTACTATTTAGGAAATACTGAAGCAAGAAGAATTATTAGAGATTACGAGCTTTACACATCCAATAATAAGCCTAAATTTAATGTTTTATTAACCACATATGAATATATTTTGAAAGATAGATCAGATTTAGGATCTATTAAGTGGCAATTCTTGGCGGTGGATGAGGCTCACAGATTAAAGAATGCAGAATCCTCATTATATGAATCTTTAAAGCTGTTTAAAGTAGGTAATAGACTTTTGATTACTGGTACCCCATTGCAGAACAATATCAAAGAACTTGCTGCTTTATGTAACTTTTTGATGCCTGGTAAGTTTAGTATCGAACAAGAAATTGATTTTGAATCACCTGATGATGAACAAGAACAATATATTAAAGATTTACAAAAGAAAATCCAACCATTTATTTTAAGAAGATTAAAAAAGGATGTGGAAAAGTCACTTCCTTCCAAGACAGAAAGAATTTTAAGAGTTGAACTTTCGGATATTCAAACTGAATACTATAAAAATATTATTACGAAAAATTATAGTGCCTTGAATGCTGGTAATAAAGGTTCTCAGATCTCTTTGCTTAATGTCATGAGTGAATTGAAGAAGGCTTCTAACCATCCTTATTTGTTTGATGGTGCGGAAAACAGAGTTTTGGCCAAGGCCGGTTCTAACTCTAGAGACATAATATTGAAGGGAATGATTATGTCCTCTGGTAAGATGGTATTACTTGAGCAATTGTTAACAAGATTAAGGAAGGAGGGCCATAGAGTTTTAATTTTCTCGCAAATGGTTCGTATGCTTGATATCCTTGGTGACTACTTATCGATTAAGGGTTATAAATTCCAAAGGTTAGATGGTGGTGTTCCATCATCACAGAGAAGAATATCCATTGATCATTTTAATGCACCTGATTCTCAGGATTTTGTATTTTTATTGTCTACAAGAGCTGGTGGTTTAGGTATCAATTTAATGACCGCGGATACTGTTATTATTTTTGATTCTGATTGGAATCCACAAGCAGATTTACAAGCTATGGCTAGGGCCCATAGAATTGGTCAAAAGAATCATGTTTCGGTTTACAGATTTGTTAGTAAGGATACGGTTGAAGAACAAATTCTCGAAAGAGCTAGAAAAAAAATGATTCTTGAATACGCTATTATTTCATTAGGTATAACTGACCCAAGTTCACAGAAAGGTAAGACAGATCCTTCAACTAGTGAGTTAACACAAATTTTGAAGTTTGGTGCTGGCAATATGTTCAAAGCACACGATAACCAAAAAAAATTAGAAGATTTGAATTTAGATGAAGTTTTAAACCATGCAGAAGACCATGTAACTACACCTGATCTTGGTGAATCAAATCTTGGTTCAGAGGAGTTCTTAAAACAATTCGAAGTTACTGATTATAAAGCTGATGTAGAGTGGGATGATATTATACCTCAAGAGGAGTTATCAAAATTAAAGGAAGAAGAGAAGAAAAAGGCAGACGAAGAATTTCTACAGGAGCAAATTTCTATGTATTCTAGAAGAAAAGCTGCTGTCAGAAAATTACAAGATGGCTCCGAAAATGTTTCTGAAATTGAAGATGATGATACACCAAAGTCTAGAACTAGAAATTCTAATAATCATCAACTTTCTGAAAAGGAAATTAGAGGTATATATAGATCTATTTTAAGATTAGGTGATTTGACTGGTAAATGGGAACAATTAGTGGAAGAAGGAAGTATTACAAATAAGAACCCTGTATTAATTAAACATGCTTATAACGAAATTATCAATACTTCGCGACAATTAGTTAAAGAAGAAGAAGTTAGAAGAAATAAAGCTTTGGCTGAATTAGAGAGAAAAGCTATGGAACTGAAAGACAAGAACATAGTAAATCCTGATGGCTCTAATCCGATGGCATTATGGGTTGCGAAGAAAAAAGAAAAGAAAGCAGTTTTATTTGAATATCAAGGTGTCAAAAACATTAATGCTGAATTGGTTCTTTCTAGACCACAAGATATGAAAATGTTAGAATCGTTAATCCCTGCAGAAAAGCCAACAAGCTTTGAATTACCTAGGGCTCCAAAGGCTGTAACAGCTTGGAATTGCGATTGGAAAGAAAAAGACGATGCCATGCTTATGGTTGGTGTTTACAAGTTTGGCTATGGATCTTGGATTCAGATCAGAGATGACCCACTCTTGGGATTGCAGAACAAGTTATTCCTTGACGCCAACCCAAAGGATTCTAAGAATGATAAAAAAGTTCCTGGATCAGTTCATTTAGGTAGAAGAGTAGATTATTTATTCACTTTGCTTCACGGGGAAGAGGAACTGACTCCAGTTGTTTCGAATGGAGCAGCAAAAAAGAAGGTGAGAAAACCAAAGAATGAGGGTTCAAGACCAATATCTAAAACAAAGAAAACTAGCAGATCTCAGTCCCCAGAAGTGGTCAAGAAGGCTAGAGTGAAGAAGACGAACAGTACCTCTGTCACTTCGTCTCCTAACCCCGACGCAATGAAGATTAAAGAAGAAACTAGAGAAGAAAATGAACTAGAATATGAGAGTATGGATGAATATTCTTGTAAGACAGCCTTGAAGCCAGTCAGCAAATCTTTGATGAAATTACATAAAGGAAATAAGGGACTCGATAAGCATGAATGGGCAAATATTTTGAGGCATGAGTTGCTCAATATTGGTGATTTTATTGAGGAAGCTATTAGCCAGAAGAAAGATAAAGAGAAACTTAAGAAGCATTTATGGTCTTATGCTAGCCTTTATTGGCCAGCAAAGGTACCAAGTCGCAAAATCAATGACATGTATAATAGAGTAAAATCTCAGGTCAGTGCACCAAAGAAATAGTAGTATTCATAGTTGTATTTTATATCAAATGTTTAATGTATACGTATTTGAAATCTGGACTGCATGATAAATTATCGGGTAACATGATCCATCTCACGAATACTTTGTGTAACAAAGATTAGCCCACAAAATAAAAATTTGCAAAAATTTTCGACCTCTTATCATTGATTAAACTTCTTTTAATAAAAAAATCTAAGGAATAAGAAAAGCCATCTAAGCCCCTTTCTAAACCTATTTGACCCATTTTTTTATTATTTCAATAAATTTCCAAAAAAAATAAAAAAAAAAACTTCCAATATGTCTTCCTCTGACGCCGATCAAGTTCAAGAATCTTTTGAAAAGTTGAACATCGAATCCCAAGCTCCAGCTAAGGAATCAGTTGAATCCACCCCATCTGGTGAACAAGAAGAACAATCAGAAACTTCTACTCAAGTTTCTGAAAACTCTGCTTCTTTATACGTTGGTGAATTAAACACCTCTGTTAATGAAGCTTTATTATATGAAATCTTCTCACCAATCGGTCAAGTTGCCTCTATTAGAGTCTGTCGTGATGCTGTCACCAAGAAGTCTTTAGGTTACGCTTATGTTAACTTCCACAAGTTAGATGACGGAGAAAAGGCCATTGAAGATTTAAACTATTCTTTAATTGATGGTCGTCCATGCCGTATTATGTGGTCTCAAAGAGACCCATCCCTTAGAAGAAATGGTGATGGTAACATTTTCATTAAGAACTTGCACCAAGCCATTGACAACAAGGCTTTACATGATACTTTCTCTGCTTTCGGTAAGATCTTATCTTGTAAGGTCGCTACTGATGAAATGGGTGTTTCCAAATGTTTCGGTTTTGTTCACTACGAAACTGCCGAAGCTGCCCAAGCCGCCATTGAAAACGTTAACGGTATGTTATTAAACGACCGTGAAGTTTATGTTGGTAAGCACATTTCAAAGAAGGACCGTGAATCCAAATTTGAAGAAATGAAGGCTAACTTCACCAATGTTTACGTTAAGAACATCGATTTAGAATTCTCTGAAGAAGAATTTTCTGCTTTATTCAAGCCATACGGAAGCATCACCTCTATTTACTTAGAAAAGGACCAAGATGGTAAGTCTAAGGGTTTTGGTTTTGTTAACTTTGAATCCCACGAAGCTGCTGTTAAAGCCGTTGATGAATTAAATGATAAGGAAATTAACGGACAAAAGATCTACGTTGGTAGAGCTCAAAAGAAAAGAGAAAGAATGGAAGAATTAAAGAAGCAATACGAATCTACCAGATTAGAAAAGTTATCTAAATACCAAGGTGTTAACTTGTTCGTCAAGAACTTAGATGATACTATTGATTCTGAAAAATTAGAAGAAGAATTCAAGCCATTTGGTGCTATCACTTCCGCTAGAGTCATGGTTGATGAAACTGGTAAGTCAAAGGGTTTCGGTTTCGTTTGTTTCTCTACTCCTGAAGAAGCTACTAAGGCTATTACTGAAATGAACCAACGTATGGTTCTTGGTAAGCCATTATACGTTGCTTTAGCTCAACGTAAGGATGTTAGACGTTCTCAATTAGAGCAACAAATCCAAGCTCGTAATCAAATGAGAATGCAAAATGCCGCTGCCAATGGTGGTATTCCAGGTCAATTATTCCCACCATTATTCTACGGCCAACAACAAGGTTTCTTCCCACCAAATGGTAGAGCCAACGGTCCTTTCCCTGGTCCAAACCCTCAAATGATGATGCCAAGGGGTCAAATGGCACCACCACAAGGTCAATGGCCAAGACCAGGTCCAAACGGTCAACCAGTCCCAGTTTACGGTATGCCACCAGTTTACGGTGACTTCAACGGTCCAAATGGTCGTCAACAAAGAGGTTACTACCCAAACCGTAACCAAAACAAGGGTCGTCAACAAAAAGACTTAGCTGCTATTATTGCTAATGCTCCAGTTGACCAACAAAAGAGAATCTTAGGTGAAGAATTATACCCTAAGATTGTTGCTACAGGTAAGGCTCAAGAGCCTGAAGCTGCTGGTAAGATCACCGGTATGATGTTAGACTTAGAAAACCAAGAGATTTTAGCTTTATTAGAAGATGACGAATTATTCAACACTCACTTCGAAGATGCTTTAACTGCTTTTGAAGAGTACAAGAAGTCTTCTGATGCTTCTGAAGCTCAAGCTTAAATAAGAAAGAATTCATTGATGTCTTTGTTGGTAACCTAAGGATCTTGTCTTTAAGAAAAGTGAAAAGATATCTGTATTCTATTTTTGGAAGTATATAATGTAATAGTTTTTATGGTAAATGGGTTAATGGATTTATTATATATATAATTTAAAAAATAGGAAAAAAATTGAAATACTGATGAAATCTTGTCTGAGTAGAGCTGTAGGTTCTCGTAAATTCTGAGGAAATTACTCCGAATATTTCGGCCATTTTACTTGCTAAAATATATATATAAACCGTCCAACCATTTAGTGAAATATTGCTTTTTTTTTACATTAATAACATGACCCTGGAGTTAAAGAACGATAAGCAATTTGCTTTTCCATCTGATGGAAAAGTTGTTTCACCAAATGACTTTAAGGACGACGAGAACCTCAAGCTTTCTGGCAGAATTCTCAACGTCATGACTATGTTGCCTTCTCAAATTTATCGTAACACTGACAAGGAGAAAGGATTTGATTACTGGGACGTAGCCCCAGTTAGGGGAAACTCTGCATTGTATTCTTCTCAATATTTCTTAGACCACCAGACTGATTGGGAGACTCATCTTAACGCCTGGTCAGGAGAACTTATTAAAAACACTAAGAAGACTTCAAATCTTTCCAACGAAAATATATAGGACGATCCATTATATCTCGATGTTAAAGATAAATCTGGAATTGAGGCTAGAATAAAAGAGGCCAATGCTTCAGAGAACATTCACCCAGTGTGGTTATTAAGAAGAGATCAACTGAGGTGGAGAAAATATGCAGAAAAGAGATTATGGCCTGTATTTCATTATATACAAGGCCAAACATCAACTGGAAATGAAGAAGCTAACGAATGGTATGACTATGTTAAGTTTAATGAAGCCTACTTCCAAAAGATAAAGGCAATCTATAAACCAGGAGATATAATTTGGATTCACGATTATTATCTTTTATTATTACCTCAATTGCTTAGAATGCAATTTCCAAATGCTTACATTGGTTTATATATGCATGTACCCTTTCCATCTTCAGAGTATTTCAGATGTTTACCTAAGAGAACTCAACTCCTTGACGGTATGCTAGGTGCAGATAAGATTGGCTTCCAGTCGTCATCTTTTACCAGACACTTCTTGTCCTGCTGTGCTCGTTTGTTGGGGTGTGAGGTTTCTACGGATAGAATCCTGGCTTATGGCTCAACTATCGCAGTGGAGACTTTACCAATTGGTATTGACACCCAAAAGATTGAACTGGATGCATTTTCAACTGAATCAGGTATTCAAGAAAAAGTTAAAGCATTGAAGGAGATTTATTCGGGTAAAAAGATTATTGTTGGAAGAGATAGATTAGATTCTGTGAGAGGTGTACTTCAAAAACTTCAAGCTTTCGAGATGTTTCTTCAAATGTATCCCGAATGGAGGGACCGAGTGGTATTGATTCAAGTTCTGAGTCCAGGTTATGGCCACTCAGGCAAGGTTTCAAAGAAGGTCAGTGAGTTAATAAATCACATTAATGGTCAATACGGAAGTTTGAATTCTACTCCTGTGTTACATTACCAGATGAGGATTGATCGTGATGAATATTTAGCTTTATTACGTGTTGCGGATGTTTCATTAATAACTTCAATTAGAGATGGTATGAATACTACTTCTTTGGAATTTGTTCTTGCTCAAAAAGAAAACCATTCGCCATTAATTTTATCAGAATTTTCAGGTAGTGCCTCTGTTCTTAAGGATGCAATTTTAGTCAACCCATGGGATGCTGTTGGTATAGCTAAAACTATGAATGATTGTTTACTTATGCTGGCTAAAGATAAGAAGGATTTAGAAGAAAAGTTGTATAATCAAGTCACGTCAAATACAATCCAAAACTGGTCTTCGTCATTTTTATCTGGTTTAATTGAGAGCGTAAACGGTGTAAATGATAAACGTTATACACCAGCCCTTAACAGACCATTATTATTAAATAACTATAAAAATTCAGAAAGAAGATTATTCTTATTTGATTATGATGGAACTTTAACTCCGATAGTTAAGGACCCCGCCGCAGCTATTCCTTCGTCTAGATTAAATTCAATCCTCGATGAATTATCTGCTGACCCAAAGAATCAGATATGGGTTATATCTGGAAGAGACCAGGAATTCTTAGACAAATGGCTAGGCTCGAAGAACATCGGATTTTCAGCTGAACACGGTTGTTTTATGAAAGATGTTGGTTCAAAAAAATGGGTAAATTTAGCTGCATCCATTGATATGTCATGGCAAATTAAGGTGGAGGAGGTGTTTAAGTATTATACGGAAAGAACACCTAATACAAATATAGAAAAGAAGAAGGTTGCATTAACTTGGCATTACCGTAGAGCTGATCCTGAATTGGGCCAGTTTCAAGCTGAAAAGTGTATGAAAGAATTAATCGAAACAGTTGCAAAGGAATATGACGTTGAAGTAATGGCAGGTAAGGCTAACATTGAAGTTAGACCTAGATTTTTGAATAAAGGTGAGATAGTCAAGAGGTTAGTTTTGAATCCCCATGGTTTGAAACAAGACACAAGTCTAGTGAAGAATATTAATGATGATATTTCCGTAGATGTTTTACCAGATTTTATGCTTTGTTTAGGTGATGATTTAACTGATGAAGATATGTTTAGATCTCTCAAAAATATTGAGGATATTTGGCAAGCTAAAGGTTATCCAAAGAACAAATATGGCTCTTATGGTATTTATCCAGTAGCTGTAGGACCAGCATCTAAGAATACTATTGCAACTTCTCATCTTAACGAGCCTTCCCAAGTTTTAGATACATTGGGTCTTTTGGCTGGACTTGTTTCTTTATTTGAAAGCGCAGGGTCAGTTGATTTAGATGATAGAGGTCATGTAACAAACAGTGAATCTTCAGAAAGATCTAAATCTGCGATTAAAGCTGCTAGCATAAAAAGAGACGAGAGTATGAAACAATTAAATAGACAATAAAGTATAAATCTTAAGTACTAAGTAGTTTTTATGAAATAGTCCAATAGATATTTTTTTATTCCTTTCTTTACTAGCTTATACTAGCTTAAAAGAAAAAATTATGAGGAAAAAGAAATTATTTGGAACCTCGGTATTATGATTTTTTTTTATATATTCGGAACAATTGATTGATAAAGAAATAACAGATAATTTTATTACATTATACTACTATTTACGATAACAATGGGTATTTTAGATTGGGGATTTAGATCAAACTTATCACTTTATCAAGCAGCTGATAAAGATTCTTTCAAGTTGCAGTTAAAGGAAAAAAATGATACAATCAGTTATTCCGAATTTATCAAAACTAAGGTACCAGCAGTTGATACTTCAAAAAAGTTATGGTTAAATCCTTATTTATTTAATGGATCTTTACAAACACTTTACTACACTAGTGCAGATACTTCTAACAAGTTTCTAATTTACTATGGTCGAGAATTATTTACATACAAAGACGAGGGTATCTGTTCCTTGGATTGGGTGATTGATACACCAAATTCTACTGAAGAATTCAAGAACATTTATGAAGAAACAATACCCGAGGGATATCCTAACTTACATCCAAGATCCAGATACTTAACATCAACCGAATTAGAATCATATAGATCATCTGACCAAGAAGGTACAAGCCCAATTGTTGTAATCCTACATGGTCTTGGTGGTGGTAGTCACGAACCATTGATTCGTAACTTTGCCCAGAATATTAAAGAAAATACCAAAAATTGGGATATTGTTGTCATCAATTCAAGAGGTTGTTGCCGTACTAAGATCACTACAGGAAAGCTTTTCAATGCTTATTCTACCGATGATATTAAAGAAGTTTTAATAGACTTGAAAAGAAGGTATCCAAGTAGACCAATATATGCCATTGGATTCTCATTTGGTGCTGCAATTTTAGCAAACTACCTTGGAGAAGATAGCAGAGATGACACTGAACCATTGGTGAAAACTGCATGTTTAATAGGTGCTCCATGGGATATGTATGATAGTGCACACCACTTGCAAAGATCTTGGACCGGTTCTTATCTTCTCAGCCCTGCTCTCACTAAATTCTTAAACAAAATCGTGAAGAATAATTTTAAGGAGTTGAATGTACATAATCCAGAATTATTCAACAAAGAAAATCTTGCCAGCAGCCGTCTTCACAGGAAACCTCTTGACTTTGATAATATGTATACATGCCATACTGCAGGCTACGAGGAAGCTGAATCGTACTATAAAGATGCATCACCTATTAACAGAGTATCGAACATTCGTACTCCAACATTTATCATGAATTCTAGTGATGATCCTGCTGTTAGTAGCAAATTGCCATTTGACGAAGTTAAAGCAAGTCCGTATTTGTCACTTTTAGAGACCGATTTAGGAGGGCATTTAGGTTGGGTTCAATCATCTGGTAAATTCTGGTGTGTTGAAGTTGCTGAAGAATATTTCAAAGCATTCAACGACTGGATTAATTAGAGAGATCACAAATACTACATATAATTTAATAGATCTATAGATAATCAGTTAAAAATATGGCGCGACATCGATGACATCAAAGACGCATCTAAGAAACAAACAATGCATCATGCCAGCAAATAAAACCTAATTTTGAAACTGGATAATTTCACGGATTAACTTTTAAGGAATACGTTATTTTTTAAGTAGGAGACAATATAACACTTCACATAAAAGCGTTAATTTTAAAGTAAGATTTTGATAAATGTTCAAGGGCCACCATTCCAATGTTGCTTTATTTGATATTAAATTAAAATCGCACCATAGGGATATAATTCTTATTAAAGGTAATGAGTATGAGTGTGACTATATTCCACTAGAAGGAAGTGTTAAACTTTCAATTAAAGAAGATATGCATGTCAAGAGAATTAAACTTAATTTAATTGGTGAATATAATTTGAGATACTTTGAGAGAGCCAATGGTATAATATCTGATCTGATAATCGAGCATTTATGTGTGTTGCGTATTGACTGGGATAACCTCCTTTGTGAACCCGAAGGGAAGATTATATTTGGAAATTATGGTGATACGTTTGTTGGGTTTAATAAATTAGAAAGTTTGAAAAAACACCCACCTTCGCGTGAAGGCTCCGAAACTCCACCAACATCCACACAAGAAAGGCCATCGTACATGCGTGCTAAATCGCAACCTATCTTGAGCAGTGGGTCGAGTAGCTCACTTATAAGGATACCTAAAAGTGGTGTGGATGGTACCCCATTTAGAAGAGTCAAGGCATCTAGTTCGTCGTCATTTTTGCTTCCAAAAGGTAACTACAACTTACCTTTCAAAGTCGTTCTTCCAACTAATATTGCTGAATCAGTAGAGGGTTTGAAGCGTGGACAATTAACTTATAAATTCTGCTGTTCAATAGAAAGAGGAAGGTTCGAGAAAACCATCCATAAATGGAAGCACATAAGAATCTATAGAACAGTGCACCCTAGAAGCATGATTTTAACAGATGCTATTGAAGTTGAAAGTACTTGGCCAGGTAAGGTTCAGTACAAAATTGATCTACCTAGAAAAGGATTGGCAGTTGGAAGCACAATTCCAATACGTATATTGATAATTCCATTTATAAAGGGATTATCATTAAAAGCTATTCATGGAGAAATTGTTGAACATTTCGGATTTGCTTATCAAAATGGAAGAACTCCAGGATTTGAAGAAATTATTGGGAACCAGAAGATGGCAATTCCTTCACCCGAGAACATTTCTACAGATATGTGGGATATAAAAACACATTTTAAAGTGCCTGATAGCTTAACTGTTCTTACTCAAAGTTGTAATTTAAAGAATAGCATTATTCAGGTTCTTCATAGATTAAGAATATCAATTCAAATAAAAAACAGTAATGGGCATGTTAGCGAATTAAGGGCAAATTTACCAGTTACTATATATATAAGCACACATGTTGGCAATGTCAAAGGTAAGTTCTTTGAGATAGATCCTAGTAATGGATCTTACGTTCCAGAGATTTACAAGGATATAGAACTATTTAGGAAGGATCCAAAAGAACCTCATCCACGCTCACCTGGTTTATCTGATGATGATGTAGAAGGGGCCGAAATTGACGAAAACTTTAACCCTGATGATGATGATCCTGCCCCTCCTTTATATCAACAGCATGTTTTTGATCAACTTTATGATCTGCTGAATCCGCAGAGTCCTAATGCTAGTCTTAGTGCAAGTTTGAACACTAGTCCAATTGGCTCCTCTCTCCCTTCTGCATTAAACTTGACTGGCTATTTTGACGCTATTCCTAATAATATTGATTCGTATTTTGATCTTCCTAAAAGCAATGCTGTATCTCCAAGTTTTGACGTGAACACATTATCAAAGGTTCCATCTTATCATCATGCCGTTAATGAAGATGAAGACGATGATGAACTCAGCACAGAACTAGCTCCGAAATACGATAGTGATGATGACGTGAAAGATATCACGGGCTCATCTTTACCTTCATCACCTTCCTCATCTTCATTTGCTGGCTTAGTTCTAAATCGACCAAAACAGAACCGTAATTTATCATTTGCAGGTTCTACAGGTCGAAAAATATCAATCCAAAATCAAGAGGAAATAAACAGCTTTAAAAGCCATAGTTCTCCGCATCTACATTTTAAATTAAGCAGCTTAACTAAACATAAATCAAAGAAGAAGCCTGAAAATACGTAAAGTAGAGTATTTGATTATATGCAGTATATTGTTTTGAAAAATTCTATGCCACGTAGAACGGATTTTGTATTTGAGTCTTGAAAGTCGATTTGAGATACTGTTTCATTCGATAATCAATTCATTATGTCACATCCTGTAGACTCAACCAATCCCCAGCCAGGTCAACAACAGATTAAGACTTCCGCCCAAAGATCTCCAGTTGCTATAAACATAGCTAACTACTTAAGAGATAACAAAATATTGAAACAGAGAACAGGCCTTTTAAACAATAAAGATGATATCGATTTTTTCAGGTTTAAGAGACTTTCAAGAGCATTGTTGAGTGACGATTACAAGGCCAAACAAAACAACTCAAAGAATGGCTTAGTTCCAATTCCTAATGAACAAGAAGTTGCTAAAGTTTTCATCTTATTAATTCAGAATCAACTAATAATTCCCCTTGAAAAATTGCATTACGATGAAATCAAGAAAATTAAAGGCTGGAAACCTAACAAAAGTAAACCTACTTTAAGACCTTCTCAAAAGGCAAGTTTAGAGCCTGATGCATACTTTGGTTGGGCTTACACCAAGCCTAATCCATATATCTTATTATACAGTATTCTTACGATTATAGGTATCTTTGGTATAATTTTGTTTCCATTATGGCCTGCATTCATGAAAGTTGGTGTTTGGTATTTATCAATGGGAGCCTTAGGCTTAATCGCTTTATTCTTTTTGATAGCTATTATAAGATTGATTATTTACCTCATTTCCTTGGTATTCATGCCTAGGGCCTTCTGGTTGTACCCTAACTTGTTTGAAGATTGTGGTGTCATTGAAAGTTTCAAACCATTATATGCCTGGGAAGAACCAAAACAAGCTAAAAAATCAAAGAAAGGCAAGAAGGGATCTAAATCTAATACCCTGAATACTGTTGCCACCAATTCTTCATCTACTGGTGCATCTACAGGTTCTTCTGCTCCAGTAAAGCGTAAGGTTATTTTAGAAGAAGTTGATGAGTAGATAGTGTATAGGCATATAAAATATTTAATGCGACTACGTTATCGCGTATTTGAGCAGTTCAGAACATGACCATTATAATTAGAAATAGAATATAAGGACAAACTATGGTAATCATTAATAATCTATCATTCAATCAAGATTACTCTTGTATATCGCTATCTACGTCAGATTATCATAAAATCTTCAATTGTGATCCATTTGGAGAGTTTTACTCTTCAAACCTGGGAGCCATGAGGAAGTCCATTTCCTCAATTGATAACAATTCTTTAGAAAAAACTAGTGAAAGTGTCGAGAAATGCCCCACAGAATATTTGAAGATGTTGTTTTCAACATCTCTTACTATTATTGTTCCCCAATCATCAAGTAATTTAGGGAACCGAGTCCTCAAAATATTTAACTTAAAGCAAAACCTGAAGATATGTGAATTGACATTTCCTTCTCATATAATTGATATTAAATTAAACAGAAAAAGATTGATAGTTTTCCTTGAAATTGGACAGATATATATATATGATTTGAGTTGTGTGAGATTGATCAAGGTACTAGAGATAAATCCCTTTACTTCATCCGATATCAAAGGAAATAATTTCGAGTTCGCTGGAGATCTATGCTCTGATGATAAATCTTTACTTGTGATTCCGTTATCTCTCATAAATGAACAGACTGACTTGTTCAACAATGATAAAGAGAGTCAACCTTCCACTCCAGTATTAAAACCTAGTGATTCTATAGTTAGCTCTTCATTAGAACCATTAATCGAATTTACAGCAATGAATCATAATTCGAAAGTTACAAAGGGGAAGCAAATTTCTATAGAAGATTTACAAAAGGATAGTAATGGGTGGGTGTTAGTTTACAACACCATTGAATTAAAACCAAGATTACTATATAAGGCACACAATTCATCTATTGCAAAAATAACCATTAGCAATGATGGAACTAAAATCGCAACCGCGTCTACTAAAGGTACTATAATTAGAGTCCACCATATACATTTGGATATATCTAATTCAGACAAACTCAGCATAAGTCAGGTTACCAACCTTAGAAGGGGTCATAATTTGGCCAAAGTTAATTCGTTGAAGTTTAACCTATCTAATACTATTTTGGGATGTGGGTCTGAAAGTAATACCATTCACTTCTTCAATTTGGGTAAGGTATCAGACTCTCTGGAAGAGAATACCACTTATGATAATGACTTGGATGACGATAGTGGGAAATCATCGGAGGACTTGAACGAAAATTTAGCAAACCTTCTAATCTCCAAGCCTCAAATCGAGGTCGATAATTCATATTTTAGCTATGGCATTAAGAAAACATCAAAGCTCCTCAACAATCACTATACGAAATCCCTTATCAAGAAATTACCTTACACTGACTATATAGAAAATTTGATTTGGGAGCCCCCCAAAAGATCGTTTGCCTACATCAAACTTCCTGAATACACTCCTAATCACGAACTGGCAAGAAACAAAGTCGAAATAGGCTTCCTAAACCAGGTAGTATTGCTTGCGTCATACCAAACAGGCATATTTTACCAGTACCATCTACCCAAAGAAACTCTGGATGATAAAAGGCAGGAAGGTTTCTTAATTAGCCAAAATAGTTTGCTCACCTAAATCACTACATTTAGTTAGTTTCCATAAATTCGTTAATCTATTATTGCTCCCCACCTTACTATATCAAGCAATGTAGTTCCATGCAAGACTAAAACGGAAAATTACACAAAATTGCCATTGAAAATGAGGAGAATTTTTATTTCACAGGAGTTAGCATTATCTGTAGATATACCCGTTGGATAAAAGCACCTGTAAATAAAGTTAAATTGTTTTTTTCCATAATGTTGAGATCTAACTGTAAAAGTATTTTATCTCACAATAAAACTTTATTAAGAATGTCATCAACTAGTACTACTGCCACAGGATATGCTGAGGACGATGTGTTGTTCTCCAACAAAAATTTAGCCAGAGTAATTTCATTGAACAGACCAAAGAAATTGAACTCTTTGAATACATCAATGGTTTCCAAGATTACTCCAAGATTGTTAGAATATGCAAAATCAAGTGTAAATAATGTTGTAATTTTGACATCCACCTCCGAGAAGGGCTTATGTGCTGGAGGAGATGTTGCCGAATGTGCAAAGCAAATAAAACAAGGAAACCCTGGCTACGCTGCTGACTTTTTTCAAAGAGAATACAACCTAGATTACTTAGTGGCTACATACGCTAAGCCTTATGTTTCATTAATGGATGGGATAACTATGGGTGGCGGTTGCGGATTATCTGTCCATGCTCCATTCAGAGTTGCTACCGAAAAAACGAAATTAGCCATGCCAGAAATGGATATTGGTTTCTTCCCAGATGTTGGTACAACTTTCTTCTTACCGAAATTGGATGATAAAATTGGTTATTACTACAGTATGACTGGAGAGGTTTTATCGGGCTTAGACGCCTACGTAACTGGCTTTGCTACTCATTACGTACCTTCTGAGAGATTACCCCAGTTAATTAATAGGTTATCCAACTTACAACCACCTGTCGTCAATGAAAAGGCTAGTGAGTCTTCAATATTAACTTCTTTGAAGGAGTACTTTGGTCAAGTTAACCAAGCGATCGAAGAATTCACTGAAAATAAATTACCAGATGGATACAAGTACCCTCTATCAAAAGAGCAATTAACATTGATCAACAATGCTTTCTCACAACCTACTGTTGAAGATATTTTCGCTTATTTGCAGCAAGATGGAACTGAATTTGCTTTAAAAACTTATGAAAGATTAGCTTCTAAACCAGCTTCTTCATTAAAAGTGGCCTACGAGTTATTAAACCGTGGTGCCGAAAATTCCATTAAAGAACAATTGAAGTTAGAATTAATAGCTGCTACTAATATTATGAATATCAAACCTCAGGAAAATGATTTTGTTCTTGGTGTTTCACACAAATTGATTGAAAAAGTCAAGGAACCAGCTCAACCAAAGTGGAATAATGTTCCTGAAGGATTTGCTGATAAAGTGTTACAGCCTTCAATTCACACAGCTAAATTGAACCAACCATTCATCAACAAATACTTCGGTGTAGACTACAAGACGTACCCATTTCATATGGGCTTACCTTCTAACAAGCATGTTGAAGACTATATTACTGGTAATGATGGATCAGGAAGATCTTATTTACCTACACCTAATGAGGTTTTAAAACACTTTAAACAGGTAACAAGTAATAAGCTAGGAGTTGAATTGAAAATAAATAAAATATTGGATTTGCATGGTGAAACATCGAAGTATGATAACAAGTACATATCTTGGAAGTAAATTACGCAATATGCATCGTATATAACTATTAATATAAATTTATTAAGTAAGGTAAAAATAGTCTATTTAAATTTTTCTAAAATAAGGTCCTCTCCTAATTCTTCGTAATCCGATTTAGTTATGAACCAATTTTCTAAAGCTATGTTAACTCCATTTGAATCTTCACTGTTGTCATTTAGCATTCCAGCTAAATTGCAAGCGCCCAACCAGCCACCGAATTGCTTATCCCAGACTTCGTTTACATCACCTGGTTGATATGTATTAATTTGTTGAATGTAGTACGGATTGAATCCATAATTTGGGAAATACTGTGAATTCAATGCTCTCAAGTCGTTGATTACTCTTTCACATAAGCCTTGAGATAAAGAGGTTCCACCTGTAATCAAAACATTAGATAATAAATTTTTTAATATTTCATTGAACCTAGCATGTGTATTACCCCCTTGACCTATCATTGGGACCAACGATGTTTCCAAACTCTTCAAACTAGAAAATATTAAGTTTACCAATCCATGTGTTTGG
>JAKVQU010000160.1:0-21013 GCA_030462985.1 Schwanniomyces sp. yHRVM31
AAAAGAATACATAACGAATTTACTTCGGATAATATAAAATATGTCGATGGTGCTTTATATTTGAAAGGAACGTCTCAAATGCTATGTTGCTATGAATTCAAGCAATTCCCAATAATGCATGAAAACTATCTCCCCGACGGGACATTTAATATAGGTAAATTATTTGAAGATGAAACTGAAACATATACTCGTAATAATGAAAGGCCGCTTCTGAAATATCTTAAACAGCTTGAGCTTGAGATGATAAGTCATAGGATAGACCGTGGAATTTTATCTGATTCATGTACGTTTATTTTTATTATAATTGATCTTAAAAGGTTTGAGAAAGAAATTAAAGGTAAATTAAAAGAAGGAGCTGATTTTGAACCAAGAGATTTCCCGGTACAATTTAAAGTTGTTGGTTATCATTCTGGTGAATTAACCGTCAGAGAACACCTTTTGCATTTCAACTGCCATTCCTTAAGAACAGAAGAAGATTTAAAGGAGATTAGAAAGAAAATGGAAATCTTGGAGAAGTACTACCAATTATCAGAGGAAAATGTTCGCGAAAGAAGAAGGGAGATGGTGGAAAAGATAGATAAGGGAACCTATATAAAGCGTTCTTGTGTGACCAGTGCTTCACAGCCAGAGGATTTAAACGATCTTTATGAAGACCAATATAAAGATATAGTCCTTCGGAGTAGAAATGTTTTCCTGGAAGATGATCTAAATGAAAAGCATGCACTTCATGTACAAACTACTAACTTAGAGGAATTTACTAGTGATACATTTAGTTCTCAGTCAAGTAAAATATTTTCAAGTAGTCCTAATTCGAGTTTACCATCTTCTAGATTCAACAATTTTGATAAAGAAAATAACATTTTCAAGTATGATAAGGTAAATAATCTTCAATCCGAGTATCGTTTGAAGTTATGCGATCAAGGATTTAAAATGCATAAGTTTATTTCACTAGAATCAAAATATGTGAAAGTATTAAAGGCGGGTGATGATTTGAGGAGTCATGTTTATGTGATTGAGTCAAAACATTTGTTAGACTATATCAATGAATGCGTGACTGATACGAGGGTAGTTGTTAAAATGCATAGTTGGCTTTCATATAGCTTTCTGTTTGAAAGTGTCAATTGGAGGAATAATATTGTTGATTGTTTGATAGACGAGGGAGATAACTTTCACAACTTACAGCTTGCAGGAAGCTTGAAAAATTACTTAACAGAATTAGAGTGTTACAAAAAATTAAATAAAGAACCAGAATTTAACTCTGTGTCCTACGACCAAAAAAACATCCATCTATTTCTAATTGGGAAAGGTTTCATTGGTTGTTCTGGATTTACTAATATTTTCAAGTACATTGAGAATCAACCATTGCCCAAAGACCTTGCTACATTCAAAAAGGCACAGAAGCAGTTAGAAATCATCCACAGAGCAGGATATATACACCATGATATTGCAGAACGGAATATTCTTTATTCGAAAGATGGGAAAGTGTATATAATTGATTTTTCTAGCGCTAGCTATGAGCCTGATAATGGACTAGCGAAGAGAAGAGATATGTACGATCTCGAGTATATTTTCAAGAGTCCCCCAAACGCATGATCTTTTTTATTCCCTGGTTTACTTTCTCAGTAAACCAACTTCTAGTGTTTCATGAAATTTTTGTGTATAAAAATTGAAGGATACAGACAGAAATAATTTCTATTCATTTCTAGGAAATATATTTATAATAAGAAGTTTTATTGAAACATGTTTGAATCCGAACAAATAAATCTGCTAATTGTTTTTGAGACTTTATCTCCTAAATGGTTTTGACTGAATATATATTCAGATTAGAAATCATTTATCACATACATATAAGAAGTCAGTGAAACGAATGTGGTGTCTGAGATGAATTAACCTAATATGAAGACCTCGAGATTTGGAAATGGATACTTTGAATTTGATTGCAGCTTCTCTGGTTATAAAAAAGAGTAATCTATATTTAGCTTAATAAAGTGGGAAATCATATTACACTTCAACTGTTATAAAATGTAAGTCATAACAATGAACTATCTTATTCACAAATACAATTGAAGAATATTTCTACAGCTTGCTATTCGGATCAACCCTGCCAATATTGAATACTATTGCTACTTAAATGATCCTATACCTTGTCTTAAGTTATAATTTATTTTTTCATGTAATACCTTACATTAACTTTATCATTTTTCTTTAAGCCTTTGATTTCAACGACTTTTCTATCTCCTGGAAAGATATCGAACCCATTATCTTCTAAGAAAAGGTCGTTTTCAAGCAAGATCTCAGCTCCTTTAACTGGTTTATTAGAAGTTAATATCACTTTATCGTCTTCAACTTTTACTTCGACTTCTCTGTTATTAAATTTGAGATACTTGAGAGGTTGTGGCCAATCTGCAGCAGAAGCAATTATCGACCCATCAGATTTTGAAATGAACCTACTGTAAACTACCACTGGAATATTATTAGAAATATGGTAATTGGAAATAAGTTCGGTAGTTTGATTAGCCTTTAAAACCACATCCTTATCCGGTAAATTATCTATCTTTTCCCCATTGGTGACATTGTATAAATCAACCTTTAAGACTGCAGGGACATCTTTTAAACTAGAGTTAACACCCCAAAAGTCAACGTAATATTCGCTCTTAGAATAATCATGGGGTGGACCTTCTGAAGAAACTGCTACTTTTTCATCTGGAGTAGACTTCTTCTCAATTCTGTACATTCCAACTCCAATCTCCCGACTTTCTCTTTTAACAGAGTAATAAGCTAACTTTGGTCTTCTGTAAA
Organism: Schwanniomyces sp. yHRVM31; assembly: GCA_030462985.1. Taxonomy (NCBI): domain Eukaryota; kingdom Fungi; phylum Ascomycota; class Pichiomycetes; order Serinales; family Debaryomycetaceae; genus Schwanniomyces; species Schwanniomyces sp. yHRVM31. The sequence continues at coordinate 2,800 of JAKVQU010000160.1, forward strand.
AATCTACAAGTGCCCAGGATGCTACGGGCCAACAATCATTAATTTGCCAAACAATTGCACCTCCTGAATATCTTTGACCATCTCCTCTCCATTGTCGTCTCCAGCATCTATAGGCATAACCAAGACACTCCAGTTGCATCAACTGAGTAGCATAGATCCAAGAATCAAGATCCAAGCCTTCAACCTTAATATTTTCGATCACATATAACGCAAGACGACGTTCAAATCCATCTGCTTTATTATGGTGGTCTATCAACTCACTTTGAGGATATAATTCAGTAGGGTCAGTTATACAGTCTTCATATGTTTTTCTAGAAGGAAGAGCTTCCATCCCAAACTCAGATACAAAGCGACCTCCAAGCTTGTACCAATCCTGATATTTTTCTTGATTTCCATGCCAAACATTCCATTGATGAATATCACCAATTGTTGGATCTGCAGTACCATTTCCACCCCAAGGAGAACCAGGATGGTATGGCACATCAGGACAAAGATCACTAACTAAATCTGGTAAGAGACTTTCATAAATAGTTCTTGCAGGGAAATTAGTTTTAGTATAATCTCCAGACTTATCATCTGGATCCCACTCCAATCCTCTTTGTTCAGCTACCTGATAATCTTCATTATTACCAGCATATAAGGCTACTGAACAATGGTTTCTTAATCTTTTGATTTGGTGAATTGCTTCATCTTTAACATTTCTAAGAAAGTCTGGATATCCTGGGTATTGTCCACAGGCGAACATAAAATCTTGCCAAACCATGACACCTAAACGATCACATTCTTCATAAAAAAAGTCAGATTCATAATATCCTCCAGCCCACACTCTGATCATATTTTGGTTTCCGTCAACCATCAATTTTAACCATTTTCTGTAATCATCGTCAGTTAAAAGGGTTAAAATGGAATGACCAGGAATCCAATTAGAACCTGCTATATATACTGGAACATTATTGACCTTAAAATAGAAAGAGGTTCCCTCCTGGTCATTGTATTCTTCTTGGACTAATTCAACCTTTCTCATTCCTACATTTTTGATAACCTTCTGATTACCAAGAGTAAGCTTGAATTCATATAACGGCTGCTTTCCTACGCCTAAAGGATACCATAATTGTGCATTTTCAATTTCAAAAGTTTCTTTAATAGAATCAGTGTTGGAAATGCTTAGTTTCTTTGTGCCTACTACCTTTCCAGAAGAGTCAGAAACCTCTATATTCAAATTTTCAGAAGTGTTTGTGATAACTTCAGAGATAACATCGACTAGAACAGTATTATCATCTCTTACTGTAGGCTTAACATATACGTCCTCAATTATAGAATTGTAAGAAATAAATTTTACTGGCTTATAGGGACCACATGACATCAATATTGGACCCCAATCCCATCCATAATGATACTGTGCTTTTCTAACATATAATCTACTAGGTTCACCATTGAAACAGTTTAATCTTCCATGCTGTTTTTCTAGTTTTCTTCCTGTCAAAAGAGCACTTTTAAAAACAATTTTCAAACAATTATTAGCTCCAAATTTAACCGAATCCCCAACATTGACCCTAAACTGCTTAAACATATTATCAGTGTCCAATACGTGCTTATCATTCAAATACACAGAAGCAAAAGTATCCAATCCTTCGAATATAAGCTCATGGTTTTTCAAATTTGATGACGATGAAGGAACTTCGAAACTATTTGTGTACTCCCAATCCTTCTCAGCAACCCATTGAACTTCCTTTTCATTCATATCCATGAAGGGATCAGGAATTTCTTTATTTGCAAGCAAATCAGCATAAATTTCAGTTATTTCACCTGGCTTTGAATTCTTCCAATCTTGCGTATTAGCTTCTCTATATCTCCAGTTCTTAAGAACCAGTTCAACATATGTTGTGTTTCCCAAATGAACCATTTTGATTGTGATAATTAATTGAATTATCGAATTGAATTATCTATAATCAAAGGAAACCCCCGCAATATATAGTACACCTCTGTAACAAATCCTAAAACAGTAGAATACCCCTTCGACTAATGCACCATTGTTTAAGTGGGGGAGTATTTCGGAAAATTTATTGATAATTTGCGGACTCCTATCCTAATGTAACCCCACAATATGGGTTTTGGATATAAAAAATTGCGAAAGGAAAATGTTTCCCGATTCAATGTATTGCTCCGTTATTTAGATAGAGTGCATATAAAATGGAGGTGTACAAGAAAAAACGAGTCCACTCTTTATGCTGAAGAACAAGAAGAGTGTTCATAACACTAGTTGGAGAAATTAAGAGGAATTGAGTTATTAGAATTATAGATTCTATTGCATCTAGAGGCTCAAAATTTCAAATAATAGGTTTTTGTTCCATTTTCCTACATAATGCAACCATTTTCATACGATAAAATTATCCTATTCGGTGATTCGATTACACAACGTTGCTTTGATACAGATAGAGGATTTTCTCTAGGAAGTAGTTTGCAAAACCATTTTGTTCGCAGACTTGACGTTTTAAATCGAGGTTACAGTGGCTACAATACTGCTTGGGCTAAATGCATATTGCCTAAGATTCTCCAGGCAGAGATAACTGAATATTCCAAGGTTAGATTGATGACGATATTTTTGGGAACCAACGACGCCAGGAACACTATGCAACGAATTCCAATAGATGAATTCGAGTCCAACCTTTCGGAAATGGTAGATACCGTCCTTAAATATAATATTAACCTTATTCTTATTGGTCCAGCCCTATATGACCCTGTATCAGGACAGGAAACAGGTATTTCAACTAATAAGCAGATTTTTGAATATTCAAAGACCGTGGAAAAGATTGCTAAAAAAAATAATCTTCCGTTTATAGATTTATGGAGGGCCTTTAAAGAATCTACTAGCTATAGTGAAGAAGAGATATTAAGCGATACCTGCAATTTGGAAAACTTATTATGCGATGGTCTTCATTTCAATGGTAATGGTTATAGAATATTATATGAAGAATTGATGAAAAAAATTGAAGAAAATTATCCCGATCTTTCTCATGAAAGCTTACCCATTCGATTACAAGAATATAAGCTTATAGATCGTGAAAACATCGAGGCATCAGTTTTCGAAGATGAGAACTAATTTACTATCGTCATTATTTGTTGAATTCGTGTTTTAATTTGTAGCGCATAAAACGCTGGAACAGCTCCTTAATGAATGGTTGTATTTTGAATTTATTTCTTGCATTATGAGTAATTTAATTCTCTTTTCTTTAACTTAATCATCTTGTACAATGGTATTACAATAGGTAGCCATTTCTCAGAAAGATCTAAATAAGCATTTGCAAGGTTCTAAGTATTCTGTCATAATTCTTACGAAATAATCAAATAGTAATTCAATTTTAGAATATTCGATGAATCACTAGCTCAAAGAATATTTTATCTGTAGGGAAGAAGTTCCATTATCAAAAATAACCGAAGAACTATCTAAACATACAGAGGTATGTTTTATTTAGATACTAAAGGTAATAGTAAATTATGCCTAATGGATGAGTAGGCCAACGGATATTTGACCTCTGAGTCATTTTATGAAAGTTCTTGGAGTTTAATTGAAATATAGTTTTGCACCATTTCTAGTAGTTCCAGCAAAGTCACGTGGGAAATCAGAGATAACAATTTGGCACACCTTTAAAATGCCCCAAAAATTAAACTATTACTGCCTGATTCCACGATACCACGGTATTGAGGGGCGTAATTTAAACACATGATAACTGGAGAAAATATAAATTGAAGAGGAATAGCAATAATTGATATATTATTGTAAAGTATCTATTTGCTGTAATATGACAAAGCAAGATTTTCTATTTGAATCTGAAGGGATTAAGTGTGCTGGTAACTTATACCTCCCTGAAACTGAAGAAAGAAGACCAGTAATTGTGATGGCCCATGGACTTGGTTGTATAAAAGAAATGCGTTTAGATGCTTTTGCTGAAGCGTTTTGTAATGCTGGCTACGCTTGTCTAGCTTTTGACTATAGATACTTTGGTGAAAGTGAAGGGGAACCAAGACAGCTTTTGGACATTGAGAGCCAAATAAAAGACTGGAAAGCTGCAATTTCCTATGCCAGGTCCTGCGATAAAGTGGATAGTGAAAGAATTATAATATGGGGATCATCGTTTTCTGGTGGCCATGTCTTGCGAGTGGCAGCGAAGGATAATAAAATTTCTGCTGTAATTTCTCAGTGCCCCTTTACAGATGGGATCGCATCATCAAGGACAACGAACATTGTCTCCCTGATGAAGGTGGGGATACTTGCTGCCTGGGATTTAGTACTCTCAAAAGTAGGGGGAAGTCCGGTTTATGTCAAGTCCGTAGGTAAACCTTGGGAGGCTGCCCTAATGACAGCTCCAGATTGTGAAGATGGATACCTCACTTTGGTTCCCGAGTCAGCAAAAGGCAGATTTCAAAACAAAGTTGCTGCAAGAGTAGTAATCCATATGCTTTTTTGCGCTCCTGGGAAAAGCGTAAAAAATATCAAGTGCCCTGTACTCTTTTGCATCTGCGATAGAGATACTGTTGCGCCTGCTAAAAAGACACTCCAGTATGCCAAACATGCTGATAAAGGTGTAATTAAACAATATCCAGTTGGACATTTCGATATTTATGTTGGAGATGCCTTTAATGATGCTATTATTGACCAGCTAGGATTCTTGCAAAAGGAGATACCATTGAGGACGGAAATCAGTAATATAAATAGTTAATTATTAACATGATTCATATTTGTTAAACTAGCTTATTTTATTTATATAGCAGAATTATCTTTTTAATAAATGTCAGATTATTGATGATATAAGGCTTAAACATGATGTCTTCAAATAACAAAGTTCAATTATTCCACATTGAATACATTTATGAATTTTTTATATCTTTAAGCGTAACTTTAAACTAGTCAACTATTCTATCTTGCCATCTAGATTATCAAATAAGAATATAAAACAGACTATTAAATTGGCTGATAAAAAGTAAATCTAGCTGGTTAGAATATGAAAAAGGAATACAAAAAATCTACATCACAGAATAGTTTTACAGCTTAGATAAAATCATTGGAGTTCTCAACGCTTGAGTGAGATGCAGTTATAAAAATTCATTCTATATAATCTAAAATTTAGCATTTAGCAGCAAATGCAATATTTTTCAAAATACTTTCATACTTGTGCTTCAATGTTTTCAGAATGGTTCTTCGAGAATATACTTCTTAATATACTTCAAAATCCAAGAAAGCCAAAAATGTAAGTTATTCTAAGTAAAAGTACTACAAGAGTACTTATAAAAGGATGATTTTCTTCATATAATCCAGGTTACTTCAATATCCACATGAAATATAGTAGCACCAATATATAAGCATAAACCAAATCTACACCAATATTACTGACATTATTGCACTCTTAGCACAGCGAATTTTTCAGTGAGTATGGAAATTTAATCAAATTTCGGAAATCAAAAAATCCGTCCTACTATAGTTCAAGAGAATACAAAATACAAAATCTCATACGTAGAATATTTTTATAATGTCTGATGCTAAATTGGAAAGAACCATACTTCGTTTCAAATCAAAGATAGAATCAGGTGCTTATTATGAAGCTCATCAAACATTGAGAACTATTACCAACAGATACGTGAAATCTAAGCAGTACAAAGAAGCAATCGAAATTTTGTACCAGGGTTCTTCTACTTTGTCATCTAAGAAAGAATACGCATCTGCTAGTGACTTAATTACGTATTTAATCCAAGTATACACTGAAGCTAACATTACATATGATAATGTTGAATATAAGAATTATAAGCTTAAATTGATTGAATTGGTCAATTACTTACCAGACACCGACTCCACGTTGCCAGATTTATCAAAGACTACTATAAGCTGGTCCCAAATAAATAACATCTCCAAATTTGGAGACTCAGAATTGCACCATGTGTTTGGTGTCAAGTTTTTGAATGCTTCTAAACAAGAAGCAAAGGAAGATGAAAGGCAAAAAGTGTTTGCGTTTGCTGAAACCCATTTAGTATTAGGTACACATGAATCTGTTCCTCTTTACGTTGGATTTTTATACAACTGGTTTCAACAAAGTCCAGATAAAGATGCTGGTTTATTTTTAAGCAGAGCAGTGATCAACTACGCCTATTTGAAGAATATCAAATTTAGTCAAGAAGCATTAACTGTGTTTATCAACAAATTGACTCAAGATTATAGTAATTACGAAGTTGTGAAGCAAGACGACTCGGAAATTTTCTTCTACGAGGATAAATTCCCACTAATCAACTTCTTACAACTCTTAGTGATCACCTTAAAGAAAGAAAACTCCGGCCAGAAATTCATGAAATTATACGACCAATACAAACTGGTAATTAATGCTAATGAGCTTAAAAATAGTGTTGACTATTTGGGAAGATTTTACTTCAAATTAAACTTAGGACAGTCACAGGGTGGTCAAAATATGTTGGCCAACCTAATGGGAGGATTATTTAAGTAACCGGAAAGACGAATATATAATTTTATTACATTAATATAGTATAATAACTCAATATACATCTTCATCCACAGGAGCCTTTACATCCTTAGAAATACAAGAAGAGTCCAATGCCTGCACTAGCTCTGGTCTTTTGGCTTTTAAGAGTTCGTGTTTGGCTTCCGAATATGTGCACCATCTCCTATCTCTTTCGGAAGCTTCTGGCCACTCGGTACTTAAATTGTCAACTATCATCTCATAAAAGTGGAATTCACTCTTTGGGATAATTTTCTTTGGATCGAATTCATTTCCTTCTAATACTGGGGCCTTCTTACCTCTGGAGTCAAGCACAACAGGAAGTTTAGTTGTGATCTTGCCTTCTACACCAGCCTCTTCCCAGGTCTCACGAACAGCACTTACAACAAAATCTTCACCTTCATCTAGTTCAATTCCACCTTTTGGAAGAACCCATTTACCTTTGTGAGCCGAAGACAGGATCATAATAACTTTATCTTTAGTGCCATTTAAACAAATACACCCTGCAACCATTCTTGCTCCAGTTTCCTGATTGTATCGCTGGTTATCTCTTCCAACTCTTGAAGTGGTAGATTTGACTGGTAAGTTTATATTATCCATACTAGATTGCTGTAACTTGATATAATGGCCCTTTAGTGAAAGAAACTCTTAGTGAACATGATGAGTTAAATTTCCATATCTGGGGAAGTTATATGCAGTATGATAAATAGTCGTACCATTTATAAAGAGATATACCAACTATTCAAATTTAACTGGATAATTGATCCTATGACCAATACCATACTAATTATATACTCCTCTACGAACAAGATCAAAGAGGTTAAACTTATCTTAAACTTGTCTTATCTTTTGTGGCATTTTTTATGACCTCGGTGAAGAGCATTTCATATAGAACATCGAATAAATAATGGTTATTGATTGGAAATTTTCAAATTTATCGTGAAAGTCAACCATTTAGGCTGTTATAAGACTATTAAAGCTTAGAAATATTGATATGTTAGGATTATCATCAGTCTTTATAAAGTATATAGATTGCCTATATGCAGGACAACAATTACAGTATGCACTTAAAAATCATTCGATGAATTATAATGAAACTAATCATTGATTTACAATTGAGTATGAAGTTACGAATAGTTGTAGGGTTGTTGTTGACTGCAGTTACATGCGCTCATGGATCACATGAAGAATCAAAGAAAAGACCAGACACTTTAAGCTGGCAGAACTGGCATATGCTCGAGGAACATCAGTTAGACCAATATGACACTGATACGTTCTTCAAGCTACACGATATGCAAGCTAAGGGTACCTGGTCCAAAGCTGATATTCTTAACTTGTACGGGTTATTAAGAGAATCTATTATAGGTGACGGTTCCGGTATGGGGGAACATACCCATAATGATTTGAAAATCACCCAAGAAGCAAAGGACTATGTTGTACAAGAAATATTGAGCCTAATAGATACTAATAATGACGGTGAAATAAGTTTGCAGGAATGGAGACAATTTTCGGAAGGAAGAGGGATTTTACCAGATTTTGGCTACGGCCAAGGACACCATCTTGATTTCGAAAGTGAATACGAAGAACATCACTGGAATAAATACCACTCTAATGACGACCCTGATGTGTTGATAAAGCACAAGGAAGATATTGAGCATGAAATGTTGCACCACGACCACGAAATGGAGGAGACACATACGATTTCTCCTGAGATCAGAGAAGTGACTCAACGTTATCTTTCAGATATCAACTTAAAGAATGTTCCTCAGAAATACTTGGCCAACTGAGCTGATATTATTTCGAACTTTATGTGTATTGAATATATAATTACGCTATCGTATAGTAAACACGATAATCCTCTGGAAACTGAAATGAAGACACTACTGTAGAGCGAATATTGCTTTATATAGCACGAGAGTAACCCCAATCGATGTGCAAACAGGAAACTGCCGATTAAGCTATTTTTCCAACGAGTCAAAAGCACAATCCCGTAAGCTTTTCAAGTCATCACTGCACTTCTTAACATCACTTCCATTCATCTTCAAACAGGCTTCATACGCCTGTAACTTGCCAGCACATACTCCCTGGATCTTCTGAAACGAAGGAACGTCTCTTCTGATGCACATGGACAAGTTATACTGTTCCATAGAACAATAGTTGTTTTCCTTAGTCGGTTTAGCCATACATTGATGGAACGCTAAAAATTGATTGGGACAAAAACGAGCAATATCCTCTAACAATATCTGATCAAGCACACTGCTCTGAGACATAACAGTAGTAATATTATTGTGTTTATATAGAAAATGGTAAGGATTGCAAATTTGGTGAAATTTTCCTAAATCGAAAGTCGATATTGAAAATTCAAATATCTCATACATTTTCTAATCAAATAAGAACGTTGTATAAAACTAGATGAAATGCTGAATAATATTGGATTTTCGAAAGGGTTAAGAACAGCACTATTGACATTGACTTGGTTTCCAGTACTATATACTGTTACTAGTCATGTTTATCTGCCATATAGAATCACAGGGTTTTCGATGTCCCCGACGTTTAATCCTGGATTGGAGTCCACAGCAAACGATATTGTTCTTGTGCAGAAATTTAGCTTAAAGAAGCCGGATTCCTTCAAAAGAGGCGATATCGTAGTGTTTAGGTCGCCAGAGGATCCAGAAAAAGTGGTGACGAAAAGAGTCACCGGATTACAGGGTGAGATTATAAACACGAAGAGTCCTCCGTATTTAAGACCCCAGGCAAATGTTCCTCGTAACCATTTATGGTTAGAAGGAGACAACACTTTCCACTCGATCGATCTGAACAATTTTGGGCCTGTAAGTCAGGGTCTTGTTCTTGGTAAAGTCGTAGGTATCATATGGCCCATTTCCAGAATAGGAACAGATATTTCAAAAGGAGGAAGAGATGCTAGAAAAAGTGACGATAGTGCAATTTCGTCCATACAGATAGAAGAATTAGAATAAATTTGGAGATAATTCTATTAATTACTTGTACATATTGCTATCGCGGAGAATATCCATGATTCTATTACTTCTATCTAGGATCCATTGATCTATGCGTATTGGAGGCACTGGAAGAAACCAATCATCTGAAGGTGAAAACTTTGGTAGCTTTTCTTGCTTGCGTTTGCTTGTTATTGATTTCGTGTAATTCGCTTCTAGCAACGTATTTTTGTCCAGACAACTATTCCCTATATGATCTTTCTTGCAAATGTAACTAGGAACCCAAATATCAAGCATAGGTCTATATGTATGACCTTCATGTTGTGTACTATATAATCCATGGCTATATTCTCTTTTGAGTAGAGCTTTGAAATTATTGGGGACGTAGGCACTATATCCTTCAAACATCGTATGAGTCAATGGCGTGAGTTCTTCTATTCTATAGAAATGATTATCTTTGCAATTTAACAACATGTTATTCTTTATAAGAGATTCTTTAATCGTTTGTAGCTCATTATTAAGCTGATCTTTATCTAAGGTGTTTGAATTCTCTTTATATATGAAATCTGAGTCGAGCATTTGATTGAACTCTTTTATTTTTTTTACAGAAAAGTCTGAAGTGTCAATATCACCCCCATATGAAATAGCCGTAATATCCACATACATGCCACTAGTTACATCAATAAATCTAGCATCAATTGTATTTAATCCATCGCTAGTTTCTCTGTTAAATATATTTGGACTGACATCAATTAAATATACACTAGTGCCGGTACTTATATCATTGGCATCCAAGTCAACAACAATACTTTGATTATAGCTTAAAGCAAGTTCTATTAACGAAGACATGGTTATTTGGACATCTATGTCTTGGTCCCATGGTAAATTTAATCCATTCCAGTACCATCCTAATAGCGAACCATGGGCTAGCCACGTTTTAAGGTTGCTGGATTCTGAAAACTTGAGCCAAGCTCTAGTCAATCGATGCAAAATAGTCAGTCGTTCATACGAGGAATATTTTAATTTCTTAAAAAACCTCCAATCATAATGACTGCCTTCATTACAACCTGTCACTATAGCTTCATGGAAATACTTAGAATTGTTGCCACTAACCTTCAGTACATTTTTGGAATGGAAATCGAAGAAATTTACACCCAGCTCATTAAAATAGAAGTCTTCCTTATTAATAATTTCCATCCTCGAATGATCAGGCTTGCTCTCTAAACAATATTCTTGGGATTTGCCAATAATATTATTTTGCATGTTTATAGTTAAATTACAGCGAATTATTTCATCTTTCAATCTCAAGTAGGTTACACGATTTTCAGATAAGAAATCAAGAATTAGATTTTGCATAACCGTATTGTGTTCTTGATGTGGTTTCCGTAACGGAACATCTATTATGTTAGAGCCTGAACCAAGAAAAAGGATTCTTTGTGGGGTATCTGTAGTAGTCAACAAATGTGAAAGTCCAAGAATACTTCTAATATCTTCTGAGAGACCTTCATCGACTGGATGTAGAATCTCTACCGGAAAGGTTGAATGGTTAAAATTAAGAGTAGAGTTATTTTCAAACATAAGCTTAAATTTTTTGAAGGAATCCAGCTCCTTATTGTAGTTAATAATTCTACTGGGATCAACAAAAAAACTCCACGAAAAATCCAAAGAGAACGCACTTTGCTTAGGATCTTTCCAATGGTAATTTAATTTATAAAGATAAAGACCTAAAATTAACCGTGGATCAAACTCTTCATGAATATGTTGAAGCAAATGTTCATTATCTGAATAAATGTCCCATTTTGGAAAGTATGATCTGGTTAGGAATTCTTCAACGAGATCGATGTTTTGAAAAACAGAATGTGCATCTTGAATATCATATCCATAGTCATTCATACCTGAAAACCTCCAAATCAAACCTGCAAATAGAGCTATAAGAGTAAAGGTAATGTTCATTAAGCAAACCATGATTTCGTCGTTGGGTACTGAAATTCACATCAAAAGAACTAAATTTCACAATCAGACTAAATATTAATTATGACGAAACCTAGCATAAGTAGCATCAATTGATAAAAGAGTAGCCAATTATTCAATTAATTTCTGTTACTACAACTGGATAATAAGATTTGCAACTTGAATCTAAATTCGCTACTTCATCTAAATTTATACTCAGAATTGGTAATTCAAAAAGAAGTGTCTGGCACAGGAATTTTGAATAATAGATAGTGAACGCTAACATAGAGTTAGCTACGGTCAAGCTCTAGTTTAATTGGGGTATTGCCGGATGCATCAAGAATAATTAATTGTAATTTGTGATTATTTTATGTATGAAAAAATTAACAATTATCATTAATTTCTTTGTTTCTTTAATATTTTTCATAATTTTCGAAATCTTGTTTAGCAATAGTAAAACCTTTAATATATATATCCCTCTCCATTTCTGAATACTACGGTAAAATCACTATAAATTATATCATGACTGTAGATTATTTCTATTAGCCTTTTTAACTTTTTTTTATGTTTCTTCTTGAGGTAAGGATTATGCTCAATATATCAAAATATAGTCTTCTACAGTCATAATATACTCCTTAATTATCTTTGTAAGTCAGAGGACCAGCTCTATAGCTCTGGTGCAATTATCAAGTCTCAACCATGACTGGTAAAAATTTGTTAATTGTTTTTAAACAGTTCGAATTATATTTGCGCATAGGCCCAGATCAGATTCTAAATTACTATTAAAAAGTTCCATCTAGTTCACCCTTATCGTTAACGGTTGGTAAAATTTAGTTCGTCCAAGGGAAGAAGAGGCTCGTCCATTGCTATGCTATCTCCTGAAATTATTTTAACAGATTTGAAGGTGAAGTCGCTCTAGGTGTATCTTAAGTATTATATGTTCCAGGTGTTCCAGTGTCTCAGGTGATTCATACATATTATGATGATGGCATGATTCTGAATGCTCACCCTTCTCGAGATATTTTCCAAACTCTTCCATTCTTCTTTGCCTCTCCAACAACTCATTTATAGGTGCAATAGAGTTGGAAAAATGATAGAATAGGGCCATTCTTGCACTAGGGGAATGTGAAAAATTATCAACAATTTTGAACTTTAATGGAATCAGCCTCTTTTCTCGTCTATAAAGCTCTTCTTTATATTCTCCAATTTATCCAAATCAAATTGTAATGCTGCTGTTGTGAACGAGTCTGTCAACAGACCGTAATTAGTTTTGTATTTTACCATTTCAACAATTTTTTGTCTCATAAACATAGGAATTGATTCCTCACCAAAAAATCCTGATCCACTTATAGGCTCTCTAGGAATTGGAATAATAGGAAAAGACTTTACTTCAATCGTGCAGCATACTTCCAATCTCCTTTCAAGTTGCATGTCTAAGGTTTCAATAGCTATTTATATGTCCAGGAACACTTTTGTATTTACCTTTAACACAGTATTATAGTTCGAACTTTTAACTGATGTAACTGAATATGCATTCATGCCCAATGTTGTATTGATGAATTGACATAAAGGATCCACAAAATAGCATTTAAAGGCATTTTTGTAATTTGATTCATCCAGGTTGTAAGTATATACATTACACGTCCTCGTGAACGTAAGACCAAATAAACCATCAATAATTTGGTTATTTGTAGAAGTATTCACTACTTCCTTAAAATATTCGATGATTTTACTATCCTCAAATTCTACCATTTGATCATAATCGAATTCTCTAAAGCTTTTGCTTAATATATATGATAGCCATGGAGGTCATATTCAAATATAGGTAAACTAAACACGAAGTATGCAATAGCTTTACATATTTCACTATTAAATGGACGCAATGCATAAAATAATGATGCAGTGGACACCTGGGGTCTATAGTTATTAATAAACTCTTCCACGTCATCCCTAGGTATATCGAATATTTCTTTAATAATTGAATTGAAGGTTAATTTTTTATTCACAGTTACATTCCATGAGGGGTAAAAAATGTTCTATAGTCATAATGGACATTATTTGAAAGATCAATACACTGGTTTACACTTTAAATAAGGGCTGCTCTGTAATAGTATCAGGTAATTGTTCGTTGTTACTAGTCAATAATGTTAGGTATTTTTCTCAATTTTATAGATGAATAGAAGCCAATCTTCTTTATTTAATGTGCTCTAGAAATCAATGGTGGTATATCAGCTTTGAGTTTGAGTAATGATAGGAAACATTTTAATTTGCAGCAAAATGAAATCAGTTTTGTGACACTTATTATTTCTCTGAACATATGCCGATTAGTTTTCAGACTAGCTAATTATGACAAAACATTATTTGTCTGTTTGAAATATACATATCTTAATAAATTTTTAGCTTATAGCAAATTACACTCGATCATTTTCTTTTAAATAAATTGCAAGGTGTATGGATTCTATCAAACATATGGATTCTTTTCCCTATGTATTTACTTATCTGCTATTTCTAAAGAAAAATCTTAATTCAATAATTGAGAACTTTTCTTCCAAAAACAAAAGAACATGGAGCTCACCAAAAACTGTTTCTTCTTGTCTTTATGGTGGTGATAAGAGATAATCGTCCCTTTTTTTTCATTTTGCATTTCAAGAAGTTTATTTTTTTTTCTTGTCTTTTTGTTGAAAAACTTTCAAATATCTATTGACACGAAGTAAACTAAGCATGAAATATTCTATTTAAATTATCCTTATCTAATTCCTTGCTAAAGTTGTGATACTCAGATGTATTTTCCCTTACGGAATTTTGAAAATCGATTATATAGACCTTTCCATCTTGTGAATAAAGAATATTACGCTTTGCAACATCGCCATGTATTATTCCATGACTGTGAATAATTTCCAATTGCCTTTTTGCTTTGTTGTACGTTTCTTTATCTCGAGGGAGTGGCTTACATTCAATATAACCGAAAAGATTAAAATATCCTTTTGTTGCTATCCGGCCGTTGATCATAATTGTAATTAGTCCAGTCTTATAAGGAATATAACAACTATTAAAATCTTTGTCTTCATACAAGTCTTATACCAACAGACGTTCGACTGCGAAAGTTTTCTTATAAGCATCTCGAGCCCAATGACGATCTTTCCCAGTACTTTTCGTTGGCCTCTTGGCACATAATAGGGTCATATACTTTAGTGATAAGTTTCGTGTTTTCAGTAACATGTACTAAAAAGAACACTTTAAAATGCTTTGCATCCAATTTGAATATTTGAGAATTATAAATACCGCTTTGAATCACGGAATCTGGTTTTCCCCATACCACTTTTTCCTGATGATTCGCTTCGAGTGGCAAAGAGGAAACTTCAAACTCACTATCAGACCAATTTGAAAATCTATTGTCAGTAGACCTTTGTAGGTAATAATGATAGTCTTTCTTCATATAATGTTGAAACTCTACCATTCTTCTTTCCATATCATTCAATTCAGCTAATGGAGCAATAGACTTAGAAAAATGATAAAGAAGGGCCATTCTTGCACTCGGAAAATGTGAAAAATTGCTTATAACTTTGTACTTCAAGGGTATTAGTCTCCTATGCTCTCTTTCATAGAGAGTTTCTTTTTCAGCTTCAAATACATCTAAATCAATTCTGAGAATTATTGTGATATAGATGTCTGTCAATATCCCATAATTAGTCTTATAGTGTATCATTTGTATAATTTGTTCTTTCATATAGTTTGGGATAATATCCATAGCAAAGAATCTAGAACCTTCAATTAGCTCATATTCTAAAGGTGCGATGGGAAACTTCTTTACTAGAATTGTACAACACGTCTTCCAATCGGGCTCATTATTACACTTGACACTTAAAATAATATCTGGTAACAATTTACCGTCATAATTTTGAATATTAGTATAATCATCGAAAATTACTATGGAAAAACATATTTTCCCATAGTAATTTTCATGAAAAGCATAGTGGGTTAACAACATAGGTTAAATATATAAATGCATAGTTTGGTTCCGTTATAGTGTTATTAAATGCATCATAGTATGGTTTAAATGCAATACCACTTAACCCTTCAATAATATCAGCATTTTTTGAACTGTTAACGATATTCTTGAAACCTTCCCAGATCTTTATATCTTCAATTCCTTTGTTAAATTACCTTTATATTTGAATTTTCTTTGGTTAATATCAAGTTCCTTCTCTGTGTCAGAACTAGATCTGAAACGCCATAAATTATCGTGCATTTTCATACTCTAAAATAGGCAAACTAAAAACAAAATATGCAACATCTTTGCAAAATTCTGAGTCAAAAGAAGCTAAATCATCATAAAATTTCAAAGATAATCTAAGTGGTCTATTCCTTTCAATAAAAGTTTGCACATGATTTTCCGATATATTAAAAACTTCTTCAATAATTTTATGGTATGTTAATCTTTTAGTACCAGTTACAATCCATGAGGGATAGAATGTTCTATAGTCATAATGATCATTTAAAGATCGATTGATACAATGCCTAACAGCTTTATATAAGTGGTGTTCTGTGATGGAGTCAGGTAACAGAATGCACATCGTTTCAAATAACAAGAACCTTCTTTTCAATTAATACTTATTTAAAATTGACTGGTTTTTGAATTGAATATGCGTTTGGCTCCAATTGGGAAGGTATGGAACAAGATGCAGCTCCAACATCATAATCTTATATGCATATTGAAAGTTCGCTATAATTAGTGCTATATATTATTTATAACTATATAATTATTTCCAAGTTCCTGATAATTATAGCCGAATC
This sequence comes from Schwanniomyces sp. yHRVM31, assembly GCA_030462985.1. NCBI lineage: Eukaryota > Fungi > Ascomycota > Pichiomycetes > Serinales > Debaryomycetaceae > Schwanniomyces > Schwanniomyces sp. yHRVM31. The sequence goes on from JAKVQU010000160.1 coordinate 19,001, forward strand.
CTAATATAAAGCTCTATCTAGAGCAAGAATTATAGTGTGGTTTACATAGAGATTTCTAGTTATCAGTTACGCTTAAGTTTGCAAGTGGTGAGCAGGTTTTGTGTAACTATGAAAAATTCAAATGTTACTAAGCTTTATCTATTTATATACTTCCTGAAACATCCTGTTATCTAGTATGATAAAACGTTTTAGTTGCCAAGTTGCAACAAGGGAGACAACAATGACTTTTTAATACATAGTTAAACAAAAACTAATTCCTCTTCAGAATTGGTACAAAATTATTTTCAAGGCATAATTTGAAAAAAAAAAAAAATAAGCTTAGGAATAAAATTCACTATAGTATATAATAATTATTTGTGGTAGATTCTTTCCGAAATATCTAACCTATTTTGGAACTTTTCAAAATTAGCTAATAATTTACGATACCTCCATGAAAATATATTCGAGATCGTACATATCACTTTTCTTTGCTAGTTCATTATCAGGTTCATAGCTAGCGGTAGAAAAATCAATTATATACACTTTATCATCCTTCGAATAAAGGATATTACGTTCTGCAATATCATTGTGTATATATCCTGCTTTGTGGATGATTTCTAACTGCTTCTGTGCCTTTTTGAATGTAGCAAGGTCTTTGGGCAATGGTTGATTCTCAATGTACTTGAAAATATTAGTAAATCCAGAACAGCTAAGAAATTTATCTATAAGGATAAATAGATGGATGTTTCTTTGGTTATATGACACAGAGTTAAATTCTGGTTCTTTATTTAATTTTTTATAACACTCTAATTCTGTTAAGTAATTTTTCAAGCTTCCTGTGAGTTGTAAATTGCGATAATCATCTCTCTCGTCTATAAAACAATTAACAATATTATTCTGCCAACTGACACTTTCAAATAGAAAACTACGCGAGAGCCAATTATGCATTTTCACAACGATCCTCGCATCAGTTATGCTTTCATTGATATAGTCTAATAAATGCTTTGACTCAATGACATAAACATGACTCTTCAAATCATCACCCGCCTTTAATACTTTCACATCTTTTGATTCTAGTGAAATATCTTTATGCATTTTAAAACCTTGATCGCATAACTTCAGACGATACTTGCATTGAAGTTTAGCTACCTTATCATAATTGAAAACGCTATAATATTCTTTATCAAAATTGCAAGTGTTGGATCTAGAAGACAGTAAACTCGAATTAGGGCTACTTGAAAATATTTTACTTGACTGAGAACTAAATGTATCACTAGTAAATTCCTCTAAGTTAGTAGTTTGTACATGAAGTGCATGCTTTTCATTTAGATCATCTTCCAGGAAAACATTTCTACTCCGAAGGACTATATCTTTATATTGGTCTTCATAAAGATCGTTTAAATCCTCTGGCTGTGAAGCACTGGTCACACAAGAACGCTTTATATAGGTTCCCTTATCTATCTTTTCCACCATCTCCCTTCTTCTTTCGCGAACATTTTCCTCTGATAATTGGTAGTACTTCTCCAAGATTTCCATTTTCTTTCTAATCTCCTTTAAATCTTCTTCTGTTCTTAAGGAATGGCAGTTGAAATGCAAAAGGTGTTCTCTGACGGTTAATTCACCAGAATGATAACCAACAACTTTAAATTGTACCGGGAAATCTCTTGGTTCAAAATCAGCTCCTTCTTTTAATTTACCTTTAATTTCTTTCTCAAACCTTTTAAGATCAATTATAATAAAAATAAACGTACATGAATCAGATAAAATTCCACGGTCTATCCTATGACTTATCATCTCAAGCTCAAGCTGTTTAAGATATTTCAGAAGCGGCCTTTCATTATTACGAGTATATGTTTCAGTTTCATCTTCAAATAATTTACCTATATTAAATGTCCCGTCGGGGAGATAGTTTTCATGCATTATTGGGAATTGCTTGAATTCATAGCAACATAGCATTTGAGACGTTCCTTTCAAATATAAAGCACCATCGACATATTTTATATTATCCGAAGTAAATTCGTTATGTATTCTTTT
>JAKVQU010000161.1:0-20790 GCA_030462985.1 Schwanniomyces sp. yHRVM31
GTTGGATTCTTCTTTTGCAAAATTTAAACCGATCTATTGTGTCTTTACAGTATTTTTTATACAGTGGTATTAATATTTTTGCACCATTTGCTAAGAATTCTAAGTATTCGGGATCTGACTTTCTTACGTATTGATAGATTTTGTAAAGAATGGCTTTATCTTCGCTATTATGGTGCTTGAAAGATTCATAGATAAAGGAAGTAAGTGCACCTGTGAAAGTTAATCCTGATGAATGAGAGTCCAGTAATCTATAGTTCAAAGAAAGTAAGAATTCTTTCAAACTTTTGATAGAATTCTTACTTTCTTCCATCATAGTTTTTACTTTGTTGATATTAATCTCAATGAAGATCGCTATATTTGAATCCTTTGTTTTTCCTATTCGAGAACATTTCTGAAAGAAGTTGAATATGAAAACTTGACATTTGATCATCGAAATTTAAAATTTTTTGACCTACTAATAGAGGCAATTTTTTAACTTCAACAACAACAAGCGAGTTCTTTAATTCATTTTCCATATAAGCGCACATATCTGGATGAGCGTAAAAAAGGTCATTGGTTTGACGTGTTAGTTTTGTCTGAACCCCAGTTGGACCAACGTTGTTTCTCGCATCAATAATAATTTCTATTTGTAGTATAGCACCAACAAAGTTACATATCGGGTCAAACAAAAATTTCTTGAAATTATCTCTAAATTCAACCTCGTTCTTCTTAGCGACAATATATTTATACCTAGCTTTAAACCTTAGTCCTAGCAAATATATTATAACTTCTCCCATTTGGTCATTCGTATATTTATTATGACGAAGTTCTGTGTTTAATATATTCTTCAAATTGTTCTCAAATCTCAATATTGGCATCTCACTATTATGATTGAACTTGATATCGGAAAAAGTCCCTACAAGAATATTTTCCGTTGATTTGCTATCAGATACGCGAGTAAAGTTATCTGGATTTATTATATGACCACTTGAATCATAATATTTATAGTCTGTAAACGGGATAACCATATAAAAGATAAAAGCAGCTTTCCATATATTACAACAACCCCTGCTTTTTTGTATTATATATCCTTCATATTCTAAATAAGTACAAAATATATCATACTCATCGATGGTTTCAAAAAACTTCAACAATATTGTTTGTCACATATGATTTTCCAGGAAATAACTTTTTATAATTAAAATTGATGATAGAAAAGTCAATGAAATTATACGTTTTGGGATCAAGGTAACCTTTGTGGAATATATATTTTGAGATGTTTTTGTATACTATATCTTCTTCCATTGTACTTCTGTTTTAAATAAATTGATAAATGTTTAGTGTAGATATATCTCTGAAAATCAAACAATACTAATATTTGCATTTACGTTATCAACAAAGCCCTTAGTGTTTACATTTTCGAATAATTCATGTGGCAAACTTCTTGTTAAATGTATCCTCAATATTAACCCACTTGTTTTAAGATAAATTTGGAATCGGTAGTATAAGTAGAGGTGATTAAAAATGCCAAATACTGTCACAATGTCTAAGTGCACCAATCGCATTATTTTAGATTCATGCGGCTCATCTAGATTTAAATATGGACTAATTTTTTTAAAGTTATATCGATTATATTTTCTTTATCATGAAGTTTGGAATTTTAAGAACATTACTTTCTCTAGGGGTAGTAGCAAATAATATCCTAGCAAAAGATATCAAAATCTTAAATAATTATGATAGCGGTGCGGTTTGTGGACTTATTTATTCAGTTGGGGAAGGTTCGAAAATATCATTTTACATAGAAAATTTAACAATAGGAGACGAAGCAGAAGAAGAGAAAATTAAAGTTCCCTTTGCATTACTCAGACACGCTGATACTGCATTTTATGATAATTTTCCAGGTATAGAATTCTATAATATTAGTTATCAACTCTCAACTAAAATGAGGATCATGTATAATGGGCTAGTTGATTTTGATACTAATAAATTCAAACTTACAAGAAACAATATATCTGTGGAAGGAGTGTTAGATGAGCCAATTATCCGTACTGGTTACTTGGAATACAAAATGAATCAAACTGAATTTGAAATTGATAAATCTGGTTACTATTGTGTTGTAATTGCTCCACCTCTAGACAAAGGCATAAATAATTTAACCATTCCAGTTAATTATGAAACAGCATTAAATCTTACCCTAGATGACTTTAAAGCTTATTATAATCTGAAGGTTTCTCTTATTGTTGGAGTTTTTGTTACTGTATTATTGTATTTTGCTTTAAAATCTATGAGGAATGATACTCAAAATATTATTTCTATCTCGTTAATTCATAATGTATTGATCCCAATATTATTTATTCAGATTATCAGATTAACTACTCTTGTTATGGTGAACTATACTTATTTGGAGGAGACTAACATTATATTTAGATTTTTGAACTCAATTCTCAGTTGGATTAATATGTGCATAAAGGTAACTGTCACACATTACTTCCCCTTATTATTTTCTATGGGTGAAGGAATTATTTACCTGATTAGGGAATCAAGAAGCCAGTTACGTAGATTACCATATCTGATATATGGTAAGGCAAAATATTTGTTGTACTTCCATATACTTTTATCCACTGTTAGTTCAAATGAAGGAAATTTTCTGTTTGCAGAATATGGTGCTATCCACTTAGTTTTTCTGATTTTCCAACTTTTGAATAATACTATGTGGATTGTTTGGTTACCATACACACTTTATTATTACTTTATTACAAAAAGATCTATATCAAAATTTCCAGCATTTGAAGAACCAGGTGTAAGTAAGAAAGTAACAAAATTATTTAGAAATTCATTACTTGTTATATGTTTTACTAGATATCTGATTACCCTTATTGAATTTATTTACTTTGCAATAGTGTCTTCCTTACTTGCTATTTCAAAATTAAGGCATCTTGAGAAACTACTAGGTAATTCTGAAAAAACGCATTCTATTCCAAAAATGTTAGTTAATGAAAAAGTAATGATTTCAATTTTCTCTTGGAGAGAGACATTTTTTAACGAGTATATTATTGTTATATTTTTATTTATTATCTGGCTTGACCACGGTCGTTTATTAGTATCCAAAAGCTAGTAGGTAACTGAATAATATCCAATTTGATTATGTTTTAGCTTTTCAATATATATTATCTGTATAACCAGAAGTAGACTATTTATAATTTTTTGATGATGTTGGTAAGATCAGTAATTATATTTCTAGGAATAAAAATAAGCAATATTCAAGTCGCTTGAAATTTCATTCCTAATGAGAATTTATCAATCAAATGCAAAATATTCTTATTTTCAAATGGAAAAAGAGATTACGATAGTTTCTGTTTTTAGCAATTTTATATCATCTCTTACAGAAAATATTTAGGTAAAAAGAATCTTTGTTTATAGCAGTGATTCACAAATTAAGTTTTTAAAACAAAAGCCTCTTTTTTAGCCGGTTCTTTGTGCGGATTGTCCACTGCGTTTTACTTAAAATAGTGATGAAAAATTTAACTATTTTTGGAAATTTATTCTTATATGAAGTTTAATAAATTAAAGATAGTAGGGATATTATCTCCATTAATTAATACTACTTTGGGGCAGGAATTTTCTACTTTAAATAATGTTGATAATGGTGTCACATGTGCTTCAGTTTATTCTTCAGGCAATGGTTCCAGAGTTTTCTTTCATCTTGAAAAATTAGACGTAGAAGATGATACAAAATTAGAAGAAATAAAAATTCCATTTGCATTCTTCAGGTATACGGATATTGCATTTTATGGTAACTTTCCTGATCCGAAATACTATAATTCAACTTATAAAATTTCGGTGGAGAGCAGGCAAAAAATTTATGATGGACTCGTCGATTTCAAAACAAACAATATCATTACTGAACGAAATGATGTATCGTTAAAAGGAATTTTAGATGAACCAATTGTTCGTACAGGACACTTGGAATATAAAAAAGATAAAGGACATCGGCTTCAAAGAGAATTTGAAATAGCAAAATCAGGAGTGTATTGTCTACTTATTGCACCACCTTTAGACCAAGGAATAAAGAATTTCACAATTCCTGTTGACTACGTAACATCTTTAGCATTACCACTCGAAGTGTATAAGATTTATTATAACCTGAAATTATCAGTTATTATCGGTGCTTTATTAATGATATGCTTATGTGCGGCACTAAACTTCTCTAGAAATAAGGATGGTGTCTCAGGTTGGGTATTTTATTATGGATTAGTGCCCTTAGTATTTCTTCAGATAATTCAATTATCCCTTCTTGCGGTAGAAAATAACACCCAAATTAATTCCAAGACCAGCAGTGCATTTGATATCATTGAATTTTTCGTTGCCTGGGTTCTTCTTTGCTTTCATACAATTATTTTCTATTGGTTTCCATTAGTATTCTCTATGGGGGGAGGAATTATCTACCAATTAAAGAAGATAAGAGTGAATGGGAGGTTACGTAAATTGCCATCTCCGCTATATAAAAGAGCTAATTATTTGTTATTAATACAGATAATTGCATCATCTTCAGAGGTAATTTATTATAATATTTATGGGCTTCCTAGTATTGACTCGGATATTGGTATTGTTAAATCTTTTGTAAATATAATGGATTTACATGGATATCTGTGGTTTTTTTGGTTGGTTTTATCAATTTATTATTATTTTGTTACAAAGAGATCGATTGAAAAGTTTCCTTCATTTGAAGAACCTGGTGTCAGTGTCAAGATAACTAAAGCCTTCAGAAATTCATTTCTTATAATGAATTTTGGTTCAATAACGGTATTTTTTATTCATGCAACCCTTATGATACTAAGAACAGTTTGGATAAATATATCCTCTTTTCAAAATCTTGTAGATAAAATTGGATTTGGAAAATCTGAGACTATATCGCATATATTGTCTGATGAGTCTCTTTTCTCTAATATTTTTGCTTTCGAGCACACTGAAATTCTTAATTATATTATCTTTCTTTATTTATTTGTGGTTTGGTATGATTACGATCAAGCTCCACAAGAGAAAAGAATCAAGGGAAAATAGATACAGAGAAGTAGATAATTTAGAGATATATTAGTCAAGTACTAGCATTTCCTCAATAAGTGCACAATATAAATTGGTGTTTTCAGCAATATTATGATAATAAATTTTTATTTAATTCTACGAATGTTGTCCAGTCATATTAAATAGACAAGTTAGAAAGTATTACCAGCTTTAAAAGTATATATAAAAGGGAAAAAAGAAAATGATTTGCTTCTAAACTGCATATATAGTAGTTTTATCCTGAGAGAAAGTTAAAAGGACAAGACTCGTTGTACAATACTTAGCCGTCGATGTAATCGTATAATTGTAAACATAAATCTAAAATGCTATCTTTGATGGGTCTAAAAGATATCAGTAATTCATTAATTGCCTTGGTTGAATCAGTAGTAAAATGAGTTCCAGAGATTCGCTTTCCAGGGTTTCCAATAGGTATATTTTCCCTTACTTGTGCTATTGGAAAATATTCTCTTAAGATATCTGCTATCTCTTGATTATCAAAATCTCCAGCAGACACCATATATCTTGAATTTGAGGCATATGAACTTGAAAATGCTGCGACATGAGCCATAGCCAAATCTCTGACGTCAACCCAAACGGGGCCCTTCGTAGGTGGTATTTCACTCTCACGATTGCTGCAAGCTATATTCCAAATTAATTTATTGCTGAAATTCAAATCCTCAATTGACGCAATAAGCTTTGTTGATAGCAATGGTCCAAAAACCATTGGAGGACATATTACTGTAATGTCAAAGTGGGGGTTTTCTTGGGAAACAAATTCCCAAGCTGCTCTTTCTGCAACAATTTTTGAAGCCCTATAAGCTACTGCTGGATCTTTTGTCATAGATCCATCCCTCCATGTTAAGGGACTGAAGTCTTTTTCTGATAATACCACTCCTGGCTGCAAACCTTTAGACGCATCAAATACCGCAGCAAACGAAGAAGTGATTATTACTCTTTTAATGTTAGGTTCTGTTAAAGCGGCTTTTAGAATTGTGACTGTACCGAATAAGGCTGGCTTTAATAATTGCTCCACGTTGTCTTTGACATTATATGTAAATGGTGAAGCTAAATGAAAAATTCCGCTGCAACCCTTTGCAGCACTCACTAACTCGTCATAATTGGTAATATCTCTAACGTATACAGGTTGTATAAACCTTCTTTTTTCCTCAGGAAGACTTTCTACTAGTGCATTGTACTTCTTTTCAGACCTAACTGTAGCCTTGACTTTTATACACTTTTCTAATAACTGTATTACACAGTGAGCTCCAATAAACCCAGTTGCCCCTGTAACTAAAACTTGATGTTGGTATTGGTAGGCTTCCATTAGTTATGATATTAGATACTTACAATTTGCATAATATAAAATGGAGATATTAGTAATATATTAAACAGAGCTAATTCCCATTCTTTATGTCGCCTATTGCAATGATCGGAGACTTAATTAATTTTGCGACCGCATCGGAATTTTTATTGTGGCTATCTACTGCGAAACAATTAACTAGTACAGATAACGGTATTTATTATTTAGTTTATAAAGAACATGTTATTTAAAATTGCCAGGTAACCGTTTCTCTCATTTAAAGAAGATTATTAAATTAAATATCAATGTCCAAAAAAAATACTGCTGAAGTAGAAATACAATCAGTTAGTGATAATTCACAGATTGTTGATATTCAACAGGGTAAGCTTGAAGAAGTATTCACTGACGAAAACAGCTCGTACATTCATAACTTTAATATGGATAATTATCCTGAAGAAATTAGTGGTAAAAGTGTCCTAAGAAAGCTTGACAGAACATTTGTTGTTCCAATGACGATACTCTATACTCTTCAATTCTTGGATAAAATTGTATTGAATTATGCAAAAATTATGGGCATGACTTCCGATTTGAATCTAGTAGGTAATGAATTCTCTGAACTAGCAACCTATTTCTTTGTCGGGTATATTATAGCTGAGTTCTTCCAGGGATTCTATTTGATACAAAAATTCCCTGTAGCAAAGGTTCTCGGAGGTAATGTGATTTTGTGGGGAATATTAACCGCTTGCTGTGCAGCTGCAAAAAGCTTTAGAAGCATATTGGCAGTGAGAATATTATTGGGAGTAACCGAAAGTGCTGTTACTCCATGTTTAATTTTAATTACAACAAATTTTTATACTAAAAGTGAAGGAGCTTTTAGGATAGGTATTTGGTACAGTGGATTGGGTATTGGACAAATGGTTGGGGGGTTATTGTCGTTTTTATTTCAGTTGATTGGTCCTGGAGCAAAATTAGAAGGATGGCGTATACTATTTATTGTTGTTGGAATTGTCAACGTATTAGTAGGAAGCTATGTATTTATAAATCTTCCAAGTACTCCTTTAGGCTTCAAACAGTTGTCTCCAAAAGAAAAATATATTTTGCTATTAAAGCTTACTGAGGAAAAGATAGGAATTAATAAAAAGCAATTTATTCCTGAGCAAATTATCGAAGCTCTATTTGATATTCAAGGTTGGCTAATGTTCTTGATTTCATTTACAATTTCCTTCTCCTCCAATACCATCTCTACATTTTCGGCAGCTGATATAGTTTCTTTTGGCTTCACTTCAAAGGAATCGGCATTGCTTAATATTCCATCTGGAGTTGTAAGCATAGTATCTAGTTGCCTTCTGACATTTTTCATAATGAGAGGTACACCAAGAGTTTTTGCCATTTCACTATTGCTACTTCCCGCTGTATGTGGAGCGGCTTTGTTATCTTTTTTACCTTCGAGCAATCAAGCTGGTCTCTTGATTGGAATATATTTGATTAATACTGTAACTGCTCCTCTTGGAATTGTTTATTCTTGGGCTTCGTCAAATGTCTCTGGGTCTTCAAAGAAAATTTGTTTCTCGGCTTTATATATTAGTGTTGGGTTTGCTCTTGCTAATATATTCTCGCCAATGACTTATAGAGTACAAGATGCTCCACATTATTATCCTGCAAAAATATCCATGTTAGTTACTCAGACAAGCAGTATATTAATCGGTTTCATTATTGCCTTTATCTATTATATAAGGAACAAGAGGAGAGAGAAGGAGCAAAGTGAGTTAACCAAGGATAACACCCAAGAAATAAATAGTACGTGGTCAGATATTACCGATTTCAAAAATAGGTCTTTTAGGTATTCTTATTAATTACTTAAATATATCATATCTTATATCATATCTTTAAAATGAATCAAATCACTATAGGTAGTATATATATTAATCATATTCGAAGCATTTACAAGTATTGAATGTATGTTATAATGGTAAATCACATTATAAATATATATGATTGTAGTCCAATCAAGAAAGAGTGGTCTATAATAGTATTTATCTACTTAAACTCTATCAAATTATTATGGACAATAGACAACTCCAATGCTGTCTTTTTAATGTAATCAGATGCCTGCCATAATTTCGCATCCATATGCATAAAAGGATGAGGAACTCTAGGATATCTCTTAAAGACAACTTCATTTCCAAATTTTATCATCTTATTAGCATATGCTTCACCTTCATCTCTCATTGGATCACATCCAGCAGTTATTATGACGGTTTTAGGCAAGCCTACAAAATTAGGAGCTGTAATTATACTTTTAAACCAGCCTATTTTGATTAGTTGTTCAGCTCTTATATAAGGATCTGAAGACAAGCTTTCCCATTTTAACTTATCAAACCACTTCAAACGAGACCAATTTAATGTAGGTGCAAATTCACATTCTGAAACAGAAGGATATTTGGAATCTGCAGCTGTCTCATAAGGCTCAATATCATCAACTTGTGGAGTCCCAGCTACACAAAGAACAATTGGTATTGATGCATCCCTACATAAATGTGATACAGCTAAACATATGTTTCCACCAGCAGATACTCCTCCAATAGAAATACTATTAGATTTAAATCTTAATTTATCAGCATTCTGGTAAATGTATTTTGTCGCTTCAAAGCAATCTTTCAAACCAGTAGGATAAGGAAAATCTGGAACCAATCTATAATCAACATCAACAACAGCAATCTTTACTAAATTGACGTAATGTTTTAATATATGGCTTTCTGTCTCTAGGTCACCTAATCCCCATCCCCCACCATGGAAATCTATATGAACAGGTAATATTTCATTTTCCATTCCAGCTGGTTTATATACTCGAAGAGTAACCTCAAATTTGTCAAAAGAAGGAAATTTAATATCCTCTTGATATTCAATTTCAGGAGCAGGTGCTGTTCCATAAGAGTATATTTTAGAGTAGTTTTTCCTTAATATGGGTAAGTCGATAGGTTTATTTGGCGTATTAGCAACGTGTTCATCATACATTATTTTAAATTCCGGGTCAATTTTTCCCAACATGCTAGGATGGATAGGATTGAGAGCTTCGTGTGAATTAGTCATCTTAATATTAATAATATCTAATTCATACTAACTTTTCTTCAGTATACTATGCTTTGTCTTTTATACTGCATCCAAAACGGCGGGATTTCTAAAAACTGATCGGAGACTTTTTTGGATAATGCGATAACGCCCGGAGATAACGATAGCGGAACTTTTGAATATTTCCGATAGATTAGTAGAATTATATATTTACTGTCAACTTACGGTATCCTGTAATAATGGAATTTTCGTTTAGATAAAATGACTCAAGAGAAGAAACAATTGAAGGTTATTATAAGTGGTGCTGGTCTTATTGGATTATTAACAGCCCAAGCACTTAAAACTAGAGGTGTGGAGTTTGAAATATTCGATAGGGATAAAGATATTCAATTTAGAGAAAATTCAGGTTGGGCAATTACCTTACATTGGGCTCTTGAATATTTCAAGACACTTTTACCTAAAGAACTTGTTGATCAAGTATATGATGCTCAGGTTAGGCCCGATTTTCACAAATTAGACACCGGAACATTCAAGTATATTAATGCTTCTACAGGAGAAACTATAGTTTCAATCCCCCCTGCATCAAGATTGAGAGTTAGAAGAGAACAGATAAGAAGAATTCTTTTAACTGGCATTGATGTACATTGGGATTGCAAACTAGACTCCATAGAGAAGGACGGAGAAATAATTACAGCCAGGTGCACTAATGATAAAATATTTGAAGGAAATCTCCTATTAGGATGTGAAGGCGCAAATTCCATCACAAGAAAAATCATTTGTCCTGACAACGGAAGCTTATATTCTTTGCCTATAAGATTTTGTGGAGCAAAAGTTAAATTAAGTGGAGCTGAAATGCATTCTATAGCAGAAAAATTCGATCCACTCTTATTTCAGGGAACCATACCACAAAATGAAACATTTTTTTGGTTTTCAGCATTAGCTACTCCTGAATATACCAAAGAAGAAGACCTATATTATGGTCAAGTAAACCTTTCCTGGAAATATACTGGCGGTGAGCCATTTAAATCTCCACAAGACAAAGCAGCAGCCATGAGGAAGCACGCTAAAGGTTTAAATAGTGAACTTTCGTGGCTAGTAGATAGAGCTCTAGAGACTCCAGAAGAGCTATTGGAAATTAGACTATGCGACTGGGCGCAAGTAGAGTGGGACACAATGTATGATTCGGTACTATTAGTTGGTGATTCCGCCCATGCAATGACCATGTATAGAGGTGAAGCTGCTAATCATGGAATTACTGATGTTTTCGTACTTATGCTGCAATTAGACCAATTTCTTGAAGCAAAGAAGACATGGAGCGAAGCTGTTGCAGAATACTGTGCAGAGGTGAAAAAAAGAGCCTCACCAGCTGTTCTTTTGTCTCGTAAAGCATGTCTCGATGCTCATGATTTTTCCCAAATTCATCTTAATTCAGAATCTCCGTTATTAGCAATTAGGAAGAAGTAATATTATATATGCGAGATCTTTTAGATAAGATAACGGTACATTTTATATAAATCGCACTATTTCTTTGAAAATTAATTTTACGTAATTTAAATTCATGGATTCAAAAAATAAAAAAAAGGCATGTGATAGGTGCCATTCTCATAAACAAGTTTGCATTGGTAGCAATCCTTGTGTAGGTTGCTTGAAGCTGAATAGTATTTGTACTTATGTTCGGTCTAAGGCTCGAATGGGTCGTCCTCCTAAGAAAAGCGGAGCTAATATTGCCGAAGATAAGAATAATGATGGAAAAACTTGGAGAAGATATAGCCATAATGGCTGTAATAGTTGTAAGGCTAGGAAAAAGAAGTGTGACGAAACTATGCCAGTATGTGGGAGCTGTGCTAGGTTGAAGATTGAATGTAACCGAAATAGAAGTGTTCTACAGAAGAATAATGGTTTTGAACAATCGAACCTTAGTCAAAACTTAGATACTTTAAGTCCGTTCTTCAAAGGAGATCTAAATATAGAGGATGCTTTTAATATAGATACTAGCGAATTTAGTCTTTTTATATCACCGGGGCCAGATTCAATATTTACTGAAAAAGAAAAAATGCTTTTAAATTCATTGGTCAAATCTCCAGATGAAATCGAAGTCATTGCTAAAAGTTCTCCAAACTCCAGTGGTGAATCATCTGATCCCGTAAGGTATGAATATGAAAGGGAAAGCTTGATACTGACGTATCTTGTATCAACTTACAAATTGCCGGAATGTGAATTATCTCTTTTGAAGTATTTCATCATAGAAGTTTCACCAGTCTTATTTGTGGATAAAACTACAACTGCATTTCTCAAAAAGATAATTCCTCTCTCTGTTCAGGATCATAGAGTACGTTATCCTATTTTAAGTATTGCTGCCAGCCATAAAGCTAATGGTGCGGTTGGTTTTAATTTTGAATACAATAGACAACGAGTAGTATATAGGGCAAAGGCACAGTGCATCTTTATGAGTGAAAATGATGACTACTATGACGAAAATGATGCAGTCTTATTAAGTTTCTTGTTGCTTGCGGTTGAAGAAATATTTGAAGGAACGTCTTTAATATGGAGTGTTGTGTTAGAAAAGGCTGGTGCTATAATTAAGAAAAGAGGCGGATTGAAAGAGATTTCTAAGTTTTCACCTTTGACTTCTCAGCTATTCTGCTATCTTGATTTAATCACATCTTTGAGTACTTGTTCTTCTCCTTTTGTTGAACAAGTAACCGAGAAAGAGGGTGTGATAGATTACGATGAGAATTATATTGAAAATCTCTTAAAAAGTAAATTCGGATTTAAATTTGGTATTGCAGGTGAGTTATTTAAAATTATTGGTAATATTTCTACATTGTCTAGTTTGAGAGCAAGCAGATTCAAAAGCAAAGCACTGGAACAGCAATTTAGCTCATTAGCAAATTTAATTGAAATGAAACTTCAGCGGTGGTCACCACCTTTTAGCAGAGTTGCTAATGAAAATAAAGATAAACTTATCGTAACATCTTATACATTGGCACTTCAATGGGCTGCTTTTTTACGGTTACATCAGCTCAAGTTTGGGTATAATAGAAAAGATTCACGAGTTGAAGCATGTTTGGAAATCATTTTAAGATCCATAAAAGTAATCGAAGAGAATGCTGACTTGGAATTTGGTTTAATGTTTCCTTTAACTATGGCTGGTTCAGTTGCATACAAAAACAATGACAGAGAATACATATTATTACGAATGAATAGTATTAAACAAAGACTTAACTTAAGTTATGTCTCAGAATTTGAAAAACTACTAATTCACGTATGGAATAGTGAAGAAGGTGATAGCGTAAACTGGGCAAAGATAAGGTATTTCCAATTCCCGGGATTAGTTATGTTTTAGAGAGTGAATAATAACTTTAATGCTGAATTACAATACTATAAACTTTGTACCAAACTGCTAACATGCTCTTTCATATTGTATCCGCATACTTCTTCAATAGTTAACTTAATCTCGTGATTAGAGCTGGTTGATGAGCTCCACCCAATTCTCTCATTTAAATTCTCTCTTGCTCTAAGAGAAGCTGCCTGGATTTTTGTAACTCTTTCTTTTCTAACCAATTCATAAAGATGTAAACCATCAGCAACATTTAAATTATACTTACTAGAGAAAATATATCCTAGAGCACCTGCGTCTTCGAACGCAGCAACTGCTCCTTGACTTTGATCTGGCATCATGGCATGAGCAGCATCACCTAATAAACAGACTCCTCTCAAACCGTCTTCAGAAGATTTATTGAAATATGGTAACTGCTCGTGGACATAAAGTCTCCACTGCTTAATATCATACCCACATTTTGTAAAAAGTTCTATCAAAACAGGATCAAGATCTGGGGAGGATGAAAGTAGCTTTTCAATACTGACATCATTATGCCAGCTCGCTTTGACATCATCAGAACCAGCTTCATAAAAGCAATAGCAAGATATCACGTCGTTATTGGAACAAGGAGAAAGAACAATTTTATATTTGTTTTCTCCTCCCCAAAATTCAATTGCATCATTAACAGAAAAGTCTGTCAAACCAAATTCTTTAACTTTCTTGGTATCAAATAAAACCCTTATACAGGAAGATGTTGAGTTTGATACCTTAGGTGTAATTCCTAATTGTGGTTTTGTTAAACTCCTGATTCCATCTGCTGCAATAATCAATTCTGCAGTAGTTTTAGTTCCATTCTCAAATTCAATATACCCTTTTTCATAATCTATTTCAACTGCTTTATGGTTAAGAAATAGTTCACATGGAAATCCTTTTCCATGTTCTGATACCGCAGCAGTTTTTAAGACTTTATGAATATCAATTCGATGAAAGTTATAGTAGGGAAACCCAAATTTGGCTTCATAGTCTCCTAGTTCGTACACTCCGTTAATTTTACCTGTTTTCCAATCATGTCGAATCAAATTCTTGAGAATTACTGGCTTAGCGTCTTTTGGGTTTATTCCCCATTCGTGTAATAATGCACCACCATTTGAAGCGCATGATAATGAAGCACCAACCTCACCATTAAAATCATATCGTTCATAGACTCTAACCTTATGACCATTTCGTCTCATTGCTACAGCAGCAGAAAGTCCTCCAAGTCCTCCTCCAAGGATTACCACATCAAGTGGTTTCCAGTTATAAGCAGTCATTTACTTAATGACAAAGCTTATCTAAAATGCGAGTAGACTATATTTATACTTAAAAAAATGGGTGCAAGCGCGGAAATCGCAAAAAGTCGCCGACTGATAAGATTGATAAGCGGATCACTTGATGTTATATCACAAACGTACGATCATAAGACTCCTACAAACTCCTACGAGCTTATCCGGAAATATTGATTCTGTTGATTCGGAGGAAAATCTTTAGTTGTGCTTGTGGACAATGAAAAGAATAACGGATACGCAAGTACAAGCTTCCCGCGAGAGAAAT
Organism: Schwanniomyces sp. yHRVM31; assembly: GCA_030462985.1. Classification (NCBI taxonomy): domain Eukaryota; kingdom Fungi; phylum Ascomycota; class Pichiomycetes; order Serinales; family Debaryomycetaceae; genus Schwanniomyces; species Schwanniomyces sp. yHRVM31. The sequence goes on from JAKVQU010000161.1 coordinate 14,322, forward strand.
CCCGATGTTGAGATGTCTTCAAAAATCATAAGCTTTTATATGAATTTAAGGAGCAACAAATCAATCATTGTCATCAATTTTAATATTCCTCTCGGGTTAATAGCTGAGTATTTCGGCTAGGATCAATGACTAATGTATTTTTCATTCTGAACTATAGCAAATAGAAAAATTATGCACGTATTGTGAATAAACTATAACGTTCTTTCTTCTTAAAAGCTGTTTTATCATTGCTAACAATATTTTTTTGCAGATTATTAATATCATCATAGCTTTGTCTTATTTTTTAGAGACTAATTGCAGCAGCACCAATAGGTAGAGGATCTGAAGGGACAAAACTTTTGCACCCACATTAGTCTGAGTTGATGAACTGGGAATATAGGAGTCAGTTGTAGTTGCTTCTACCTTGGTCACTAATTAAAGGATGCTTTCTTTCCAAAAGAGCTTCAGCCCCGTAAAGTCATCGACTTTTCCATTGAAAGTTTTAATGAGTTATCTCCCAAGTAAAAGTCTCAAAACTAGACAGATATATAGAAATGAAGGATTATTTACAGTAGAGACTGAAGTAATTGTGTATCTTGAACTTTTCTGGGTGATACATCACTGAATTCAGCCCCACGGTATACGGATGATAGAAGCCAGTGTTTTGACATAGAATAATATTACCCTACTCTACTTTGACTTTAATTTAAGCTGCATCTTTGATACAAGTCAAGTTAATAGATGAGTATAATTTGTATATAACTTTAACATAAATCCAACATATCTAGAACATATTAACTACAATACTAAAACATATATGGGCATATAATAATAGAATTGATACAAGTGTATGAAGTCTGAAATAGAAACTATTCTCTAGACAAGCTTGAAAGGATTATTTTCTATACCATAAAATCAGCACGTTTCATAGATTTGAGATGATAATTCACTAGAATGCATACTTTATTTCTGCACCTAAATGGTATTGAGAAAAAGCTTATTCTGAAAATATTTTGATTTAATATAAAGTACTAGATGATGTGATATTTGACAGTAGATTAATTATCTGAATTCTTAGAGCTAATTGAAATATTAATACCATAATTAAAGCACTTTTCAAATAGGAAATATTCTACTATTATTTCTTGTAAACTAATTCTGACGAATACTACCTTTAGTTATCTTGTGGCATTTAAGAATAATATATTAGGTTCTTTGTATTTAGGAATTGCTTTTTTTGTTACCTATGCTTTTGAGTAAAGCTCTAACTCAAAAAATGAGAAACATTTTCTATTCCTATATCTATTGTCTTTATGCTAGAGCTAAAATTAGTATGTTAGTAAATCAGTAGGACTCTAGTATTATATACAGTATACCGAGAAAACTGACCTTTTTTTAGCTACTTACTGCAGAAGATTCAAAAAAATAGATCTTGCGCATTTTTTTTACTAGATTTTCTTGTCTTTTACTATTGGTTGATCGCAGCAGCTTTTATCTGTGTATGGTTTATTAATATCTTTACAATGGCTAGCATAACTGAAGTTCGAAAGTTTCTTATTCTATTTTTTGTGGAATTGTACGTAATGAATGCTGCAGTAGCAAGCTCATCGAACATTACAGAATTAAATTATGAGTCAAAGGGTGCTGCATGTTTCCCAGTATATTCTTCAGATACGACATCACTGATCTCAATCTCTATCGAAAATTTGGTAGTTAATGATGATACTTTATTTGATCATTTAGAAATACCTTTTGCAGTATTCAGATATATTGATATAGCTTTCTACGATAACTTCCCACTTTTTGAAGATTACTCGGCTTGGTATAGCGAATCAATAGAAAGAAGAGCTGAATTGTATAGTTCATTAGTTGACTTCAGTAGAAATCAGTTTGTCACTGAGAAAAATGATTTAAATCTTGGTGGTATTTTAGGTACTCCAAATATTTATTCCACATATTTGATATACAATGTAAGGGGCAATGAAATGCCACGTATAGACTATACTGTGGAAAAATCGGGTTTATATTGTGTCTATATTGCTCCACCCTTGGATATGGGAATTCAAAGTTTATCTATGCCTATTCACCATAAAAATTCAAACGGTATTCTTTCAGTTGATAAATACAGGTCATTTTGCTATATGAAATATTCACTTTATATTGGAATAATATTCTTACTTTGCACATCTTGTTATTTATTTCAACTTAATCGTGATGAAATTGATATCAAAATAGCACCTATACTTACAGACATAATAACATATAACTTAGCACCATTGGTATTTATTCAAGTTATTGATGTTTTGGCTTTTAGCTTTGAAAATAAGGTTTGTCCCTCAAACGCTTGGTTAATTCCCTACTTGGAAGGAATCAGGACTTATGTTTCGCCTATTCTCAAGATTATTATTAATTACTACTTTTGGTTACTATTTTCCATGGGTTGTAGTATTGTTTACGCACTGGGAGATGATGTAATGGGTAGGCGCCAATTACCAAAATATTTGGCATGGAGAGCAAGAATACACCTAATGGCCCACATTATTATTCGAGTTTTCTTCCAAATACAAGTAATGTCTCCTATTGGGCTTTTTCTACATATTCTGTGGACATTACATTCGGTATTTTACTACTTCTCCACTAAAAGAGCTATTGCTAAATTCCCGCCTTTTCAGGATATAGGCTTGAGTAGGATAATTACTACAAAGTACAAGAAATCTTGGTACGGTATATATTTAGTTCCTATCATGGCATGGCTATTCAAAATGACAGTTCTATTAATTCAGTATTTGGCAATGCTATTTTATTATAATGTCAATATTCAAAAAGAATTCAAAACAGAAAGAGGAATTTCCATTGGGCACTCAAATTTTGATGAAAAATACATCTTTAAACTGTCGAAGATTCAGGAAATTTATTTGAGTGAATATATTATTATTATATTCATCTTTTACATCTGGTTAAAAGATAAAACTTTAGTTAGTAAGTAGTTTCTAACTAGTGTATAAAAATTTAGTTAAAGCTGTATACTGTACTATTAATAGGGGATATCGATAAATGAAGTTATATATTTATCTGCATAGTTTTGAAAAAGTAGGAATAAATGAATAATTGTTTGAAAATACCAATCAATGTTGATAAATGTTATTAAGTGCTAAATTAACATTTTAAAATTAATGTGAATTCTTTAATACATATATATAAAGATAAACTTAGACGTTTATTTGAGAAATGTATCTACAAAATTAAACCCATATATATGATGATAACGAATATTCATCAAACAGATTAATGTCAGATTGTTCTGAAGAAAATAGCCCGACTAATCGAGCCGCACTCACTAAATGCCTTTGTGTCATGTTCAGCCATATTTTGTAATAAGTGACACAATATAAACACATTATTGAATAGTTAAAAATACTATAGAATTGAGGACTTTAGATCATGTTATTTGTTATTTTTATATTGATACATAGAATAAAGTTTATGTAGTAATTTTAGTTACTTTTTAAAACGATCTTAAGATTCTTTTTAATCTGAAACCTCTAATGTAAGTTACAACTAGCTGGTTTTCAAGCATTAACTTCCCATGCCAATAATAATATATTCTATTGCATAACATAATGAAAAATAATGCCACAAAGAAATGTTGAGGTATAGCAATTCAGTTTTGAATATCTCTAAAGTCTAGATCTTTTTTATTTCAAAAAATTTTGTTGCTGTAATTTGTCTCATTCTTAGAAGATATATGCTATTCATCAGTATGGACTAGTAACTTAAGTTTTCTGTTCTACGCCTCTAATAATCCTCTTTTTTACTATTCCATTTCCTAACCAGGGTCGGGGTGCAACTGGCGGAGTATCAAAAATGATTGGTTGATTATTTGATTATACAGGAATACGTCATGGTTATCTAAAATTATTTAAGTACTAAAAATAAAGTCATCCGCATTTCTTATAATTTTCTATATTGTTGGAATGAAGTTTATAAGTTCATTAATAGCTTCATTGGGACTTGCTTCTTTAGTAACCAGTTCCTATACAGATGTGCAAATTAAGATTGCTTTAGATAATAATTTTATTGGTGCTACTTGTGGTGCTGTTCAACACTCAGAAGGTAAGAAATCCTCGATAAACTTCTACATTGAAGAAATTACACATGTTAAAGACTTGAAAATTCCTTTTGCTGTTTTTAGGTATAAAGATATTGCTAAATATGAAAATTTGCCAACAATTGATGCTTATATGTCAAGTTATGGTAATGGGGATGAGGCTAGGGCTAATATGTATAACGGGTTAGTAGATTTTGGATCTAACAAGTTCATAATTTCTGAAAGTAGTGCCAATGAGAAAGAAGAACATTCAGAGGCTTCGAAGGTGTATACCGACTATTTGTCATTCGAGGGTGATGGTACGAAGAACGAAGCCCTCTTTGAAGTCGAAGAAACAGGTATTTATTGTATTTACATCGCACCACCTTTGGGTAAGGAAATCGAATTCTCAATACCAGTTAGATATCAAAGCTCAAGTGGATATTTAGCTCCAACCGATTATAAGATGTACTCCACGACCAGATGGTTTTCCCTTTTTGGAATCCTTTTATTTGGGTACTTGTTTTACTATATCTTAAGATTTAAAACTGATAAAAATTTTACAAATATGGACAACATCTCCTTCATCTCCAAGGGAATTATTTTTTATGTGTTATTTCCAATTGTTGTGCTTCAATTAACAATGGTCTTTGCTAACTCTTTAAAGAACAACTACGGTCCAAGTGATAAAATTAATCCTGTTTTAGATATCATGTTATTAGTGACGTACTGGGGTGCTAGTTGTTTTGGAGCAGTTGTACTGTATTTTATCTTACTCTTTTCAATGGGGTTCGGTGTAATCTATTACAATAGAGGATCTTCAAGAAATTACAGAAAGTTACCGGATGGGCACTTAAGAAAAGCCAATATTTTGTTAGTATTAAACATTGGAGCAATAAGTTTGGAGTATGTTGTCTCTTTTCTTAGCAAAGTCACTCAACTTACAGAAAGGAAAACCAATCCTTTTTTTGATCCTTTGTTAAGAGGAATTTTAAACCCAACATTTCCTCAGTTGCTGACCTTATCAATGGATACTCTCTGTAATATTTTAGCATTCTTAAGTGGATTATTTTCATTTATATTCACTGCGTATGCCGTCTATCATTACTTCGCAACAAAAAAGGTGATTTCTAAATTTCCGGTAATGGAGGATACTGGTGTACTTGAAAGAATTACAAAGTCCTTTAGATATTCAATCCTTGTTATATTTGTATTGCCTATATTTGTCGGAATTGGGGGAGGGATTTTAGCTGTTTATAGTATGGCTTCAAAATCTATCGACTTCGAAAGTTTACCTACACAAGGCTCAATCAATAATATATCACAGGCCAGGTTACAGTCTATTATGTTGTTCATGATCGCAGAAAGCCTTATTTTTAATAACTTATCTTTTGAACTGACCTTCGTAAGTGGATACCTCAGTATTGTTTGCATCTACTTTATTTGGATTAAAGACAATAATGGTCTCGTAATAAACAAGGAGGATTTTTCTGAATTCTCCTATGCAGATGACGAAAGCAGCTCATAATACTGTTGCAATTTTTATTGCTATGAAATCCTATGAGATAATTAAAAGGAAATTTGATTTTTAAGTATCTATTTAAAAATATTACGTGTTGAAATTGAAAGGAATAGGAATTTTACTTTTGGTAAGTGATACCATATTAAATCAGAAGTAATTATTTTTTTAGTATTACAATAAAGGAGTAAATATTACCTGCCGAATGTATGGGATATCACCGTAGGAAAATATTGTAAATATACGCCGAGATTAAAATAAGAGATTGTTGGCTTGAGTAACGAAAGATAGTATAAGACTATCTTCCAATTCATAAAGTTTTACTTTGGATACAACATTTAAATTTAGTAAGACAACTAAATTTCTAAATTATAGTACCTCATGTTCCTTCTACGTCATTCAATACACTATTTAAAGTGTTATTTTTCATAAGACTAAAAGTTTCAAAGAGTTCCCCACATATATATTGTAGTCGCCTAAAACCGTCCAAGTGAACTGAGTAAGTGAGATGAATATATCTCCAATAAGTTTTCAAATTTGTCTCAATTATACCAGGAAGACATGTACGAGCAAATCACAAAAATATATAACTTTAAATAGAAAAAAGACCAATTGGATTTTTATATAATGGCTAATTGAAAATAATTTTCAATTGACATGTAGAGATTTAGTCACTTCTTTCAGAGATGTAAGGAAACTTATAGACTTTATAACTAGGATAGACTATAATACCTAAATAGATGAACTTATGGAGACGTTATTATATAGAAAACAATGTTATATTGATATGTAAATATATGATAACAAGGAAAAACTTATTCCTTTTATAAATAAGTAAGGATTTGCAACATATGCGAATATATAGTGTGTGATCTAGGACACGT
>JAKVQU010000162.1:0-20584 GCA_030462985.1 Schwanniomyces sp. yHRVM31
TTCACTTGATCTAATACAACTATCCAAGGGATAAATTAAAAAAATCCCCTTTCTTCTACCATCATTCTTGTTGAAGCTTTAGGTAACCCGATATTTTTTGTCAGTGATGCAGTCAATAAAGAATTAATTCCTTTGCATCACAAATTACTTTTCGCTTCCGTTTTAGGTACATTGTGGTGCTCCATTTTATCCACTTAAATTATCATTTATTTGATGTTGCATCCAGAAGTAATGTAGGATAGTTATGCAGTATTCCAACTTTTTTATTGTTTTCTCCGCATTGTCATTTATACGTAATTCAAACATTTTTAACTGAATTAATGGATTTACGACCATTGAAAATGATATATCAAAGTTCTTGAGCTTTAGGTGGACATATATAGCCAACATAGAAACATATAAGAAGCAATAAGATATTATATTATTTGCTTGTACTTTTTATAATAAGCGAATAAAAAACAGCCGTTCACCAGACAAATGCATGTAAGACATTGTTCTGTGATTAAGTGCCCCTGACTCGACTTGGGACTGAATTCGTACTTCAATTCAAAGAAGAAACATGGCAGCTAAATACGAAATTGTGGTAATATAAGTGCGACTAATTCGAGATATTTTATGGATTCAAAGTAGATTCAAAATAAATCTTCTATATTTGAATAAATTATGAATGCTCGAATTCTCTTGGCTCTCGCTGTCAACGCAGTTTTAGCTAAAGCTGCAGATAATGCGGAAGACACCTCTATGCTAGGTGAAATTATTACTTCTCTTGGGCTCGAATCACTAGAGTCTGAAATACCTCAGGTTGCTTCAATTCTTGCTGACACTGCATTATTGAGTAGTCTAGTCGATGAAATTGAACCCTGGGAGTTAAGTTCATTTGAGGCTGAACTTGAAGGTAATTCAGGTACAGCAATATTTCAAGAATTATCTTCTATTATCGATGGGCTAGATACAGTTGGTGTTAACGAAGAAACTCCTACCTTCGCTACTTATATTATAACGTCTGGTTCTGATACTTATACTAGGTATTCAGAAGGATTAGTAACTGGAAGTGGTCGTAAAGGTAGTAGCATCCCTTCAAAAACGGCTTCTGATACTGGATCTAAAGCACTGTCTGGTGCTGGATCTAAAGCAATGTCTGGTACTGCAACCAAAGCACTGTCTGGTACTGCAACCAAAACGCTGTCTGGTGTTGGATCAAAAGCTTCTTCCGGTAGTAGTTCAGAATCCAATTCCAGTTCTTCAAAATCGAAAGGTGTTGCTGCAGGACTCGCTGCCCCAGTTGCAGTAGCTATGGGTGCTTTGGGACTTGCTTTATTGTAATTATTGGATAATTCCTGTTGTTAATACACCGTATAAAACACTGGAATTCTAATTTTACATTTTATTAGTTAAAATTGAACTTTCGTCTTATAGCAGTTTAAATAATAATCTATAAGACTTAAAATTATATAAAATTTAGTATAAGTTGATACTTTAGAGTCTTTATTTCGATTAAAATATCTTGAAAGAACCAAATATAAAAGATTGTTATAATGGTTATTACAAATAGTTACAATTTCCCTAGATTATTCATTAGTTTAAGATTTGATAGAATTAAGATTGATCATCTGTTATTCCTACTCTGAGTGGCCCAAGACCAGCCCTGAAATTCATCTGAACCTTATTGTTTCTTCAAATAAGAGTTCCCTGAATAATATAATCTTAATAAAAGTTGGTTGATATACATATATTTTACGTGGATTTCTATAACCCCATCACTTGGTTGTCACATTGAGTACCTAAGCTTCTTCCATCCATACAGGGTAAGTAACTTCCGTGTATTACTCTCCAAATGTCGCTATAGACAACATGTTGTCTATATGTAAACAGCCTCATTTGAATTCTATGCAAGGCTTTAATCGAAAAACCAAAACCAAATCATATAGACTATTTCATATTCCATATACTTTTAATAGATGAACTTGAAATAATGTCTTGAACTCCTTGAATAGCTTCCTCGTTTCTAATTTCTTTTATATCTTCAGGAAAAGTAACGAATTTAAATATCGTTTGAAATTTTCCTATAGCAGGTTTACTGCTGTACGAATAGTTCTTAAACCATCGTTGGTAATTAGAACATAATGAAGTACTTTTACGTCATTTATTCCAAATTGTATGCCAATGTAGTATGCTCGATATTGGTCTCCAATAAAGCATTCTATTTCATTATCTGGCAAAATCAAAAGCATTTTTAATAAGATAGCTTATATTACAACAATTTAACAACCTGAAAAAACCTTCCTGTAATCATAAGCATCATACAACGTGCCCAAGATTTAAAGATTCTAAAACTTTATCAGATCTACATTACCTGTTCATTATATGAACCAAAATGATTAAACCCTTCAATTAATTCTGTCAGCTTATTTATATACCAAATGTGTATAGTGGGATTACCTAAAGGAGACATCAAGCTGATTTATAAAACATTGGAAATAATCTCCACTAACTTATTTTACTCCACACAACTAGTAAAATATTCTCTGTTGATTTTGTGTAAATATCAACCTTTGACGTAATAGTTTATTTTGAAGATGTTGTTGTTTCAGAGTTTTCATTGCTACACTTATAAAGAAAGTATGAACATCTATTTTCATAATTAATATGTGGAAGATGTGGAGTAAATATATAATTAAAATATATATAAAGTTGAATTGACGGGATATCAATCTCTTTCAACAAGACAGTTAAATTTTCATCGTAGTAAAATTGTTAAAAAAGCTGTCTTAAAAGTAAAATATCAAGCAAGATATACACTCTATTAATAATAACAATGAAGATAAATGTATAGATAAATTAGTAAGTTTAACAAAAAGAATTCTATTCAGATTACTCAGTTGAAGCCAATGAATGGTAACAAAATTTACATTTATATCCAAAGATTTAATCATTTATTATATACAATTCCGTTTATATAAACCCTGTTTTATAGAGGAATCTACATTTTCCTTAGCGATTAATTCATTCGTTACTTAATCTTTTTTGATACCAACAGATAAGCCAGCTTGTAATCTCTTTTCAGTTAAGGCAGCAATAATGGCAGCACCAACACCAGAACCATCTTCAGCTGGAACAATGATGATTGGGTCTTCCTTGGTTTCCCAGTCAAAGATATCTCTTAAACCTCTAGCAGCTCTTTCCTTGAAGCCTGGGTACTTGTTGTAGACAGAACCATCCGCAGCACAATGAGCAGTCTTGTAGTTTCTCTTCTTACAGATAGCAGCAATACCACAAACAGATAATCTAGCAGATCTTTCACCAATTAATTCAGCTAAACGACGAATGATTTTTCTTTCACCGTCGGTAGTTTGAATACCTAAAACTTGTTCAAATAATTCTTGAACGTCAGATAAGTTTTCAAATGGATCTTCTTCAATTTTAGCTGGGAATGATGTGTCTAAAATGAAAGCTTCTTGCAATTTGGTGATATTTTGGTTCTTGAAAATTAAGTCTTGAGAGTTCAAGTCGAGTAAGATTAATCTCAAGACTTCACCTAAGTAATAACCAGAAATCATCTTTTCGAAGGATTGTTGACCTGGTCTTGGAGATTCTGCATCTATTTGGATATCATATTTGGTTCTTGGTAAAACCTTGTGTTCATTGTCGAAAGCACCATATTCACAGTTGATAGCCATTGGAGCGTCACCTGGAATATCGTCACTAGTCTTTCCTTCTAACTTTGGAATGTCCTTAACAACATCGTAGTAGGCACCGTTACAACCAGTACCGAAAATCAAACCCATCTTAGCTTCTGAGTCAGTGTACATGGAAGCAACTAAAGTACCAGTAGTATCGTTAATCAAAGCAACTACATCAATTGGAACATTTTGCTTTTCAATAGCAGCTTGTAACATTGGAACAACATCATGGCCCTCAACACCATCGATATCGAATCCCTTAGTCCATCTTTGTAAGATACCTTCATTAATACGATCTTGGGAGGCTGGGTATGAGAAGGTGAAACCTAATGGTAATTTGTGGTCACATCCACCTGGGAATTCTTCATCAACAAACTTCTTTAAACATTCAGCAATGAAATTCCATAAGTCTTCACTCTTAGCTGTTCTCATAGTACTTGGTAAAGCAAACTTGGATTGAGTGGTATGGAAATCTCTGTTACCACCTAACTTGACTAAAACAACTCTCAAGTTAGTTCCACCTAAATCAATAGCTATGTAATCACCGGTTTCCTTACCAGTTGGGAAATCCATGACCCAACCTGGGATCATTGGAATATTACCACCAGCCTTAGACAATCCCTTGTCTAATTCGGTGATAAAGTGATCAGTAATTTCCTTTAACTTCTCAGCTGGAACAGTCAATAACTCTTCGTATTTGTGCATTTCGTTTAAAAGACTTTCAGGAACATCAGTGAAAGTGCCTTTTCTGTGTTGTGGTGGTTTTGGACCTAAGCGAACCATCTTCTAGTATTAACAAATTTTTTGTTGTTTTCTAAGTAAAATCTAATAATTTTATTGTGCTATTTCATGGCTTTATATATCTATTTTTCACTACTCTGTGGTCTGACGCTCACGACGGAGGTGATCTCGACGTCCGGAGTCTCATGGTCCTTTGTTCAAGCGCTCCCAACCAAAAAAAACCGTCGGAATTTCCTACTCATGCAGACTAATCGGTCAGAGTAATTGCTCGGGATAATGCATTGAAAATTTGTGGGTTTTGCAGTTGTCCATACCAACATTAGGCACCTCCATAATTAAACGTAGAGGTAATTTTCTTAGAGATAGCTATGGAGTACCAACTATATGTCGGGAAGATTTATAATCGAATGTTTACGGAATAATTGTTAAAGAGAATGTAGTGCTATTTTACAAATGATGCATTGCATATGGAGAAATTAAGTTTATCCGAGCATCTTTGGGCGACGGGAATAAAACCAATATTGCCCCAATGATTTTCTGTACTCCACGTAAATCGCCTCCAAAGACATGTTGGATAAGCTGTTATGATTGGTTCTGCGGGTTTTAACATAGCGTGAATTTGGAAAGCTTCCCAAGTTATGATGCAAGTTATGATTAGGAATGCAATAATATTGCATTATGGTAAATCACAAGAGTATTATATAAAGATAATAGGAATAATGACTAGATCTGTGACATTACTAGTGTAGTCATACTGCGGTTTGAATGGCGACGTCTACGTGAATATGAATATATACGAAACATTTATCGATATTGACAACTAAAACTTATATAAAGGATCTATACTTACCCCAGGGATCAGCTATTTTTTTATTTGTGGGCAGCTGAGGTCATACGTTGGTAATGTAGCATCTTTTGGTTATTCCGTGAAAACGTTGCAGGTGGTGTTATTATATGAATATCCGGAGATTCGCTCATTTAGGTAGGCTTAGTCGGCCGCCAAGGTAACCCGCCGCCCGAAAAAGTGAAAACCATAACCGGAATAGAGTGAGATACGAGGGCATATTTTCTAATAATTTTTGTTTACTTTCATTGGAGATTCACCTCTCAAAGTTGGGGAATAGGCGTAACTCCATTATTATCACTCTAATTTTCCGAAAATAAGAACGATGACAAAGTTAGGCTAATTACCACTTTACCAATTCCCTCTAGTCGTCTCATCAAACTTCTTCATTGATTCAGCTACCTCGTCTAAATTCTCTCTCACAGCTTTGATATACTGTTTTGTTGCTTGTATACCTTGGATGAATTGTTCTCTATTCTGATGATCATGTTCAAAAAAATCAGTTATTTTTCTTTCCTCATAATGGTCAAGATTTTGATCCTCTATTGACTGGTTTTCTACTAGTAATGATTTCTGTGATTCGGGAAGAACTGAACCTCTATGGCCCTTGATATGCTTCGTTTGAAGATTAGCGTCCATGACTTGCATGAGCTTATCTTGCAGTGACTTGAGTTTTGCTAATTCATCATTGAATTTTTGATTAAAAAAAGACCCTTTTTGTTTTACTTGCTCTGACATATTTCTCACATCATCCAATACATCAATTTGAGTCCATAACTTATCCAGATAAGTCATACTCGATCTTGCTGTAGGTAGATTGTCAATTGCTTTCTTACTTCCATATTCATTTATCGAAGGTGCTGTCACTGACTCAGTATTTGTATTGGTTCGACTTAGCCTCATATTAGAACTAGATTTTGAATGCCTATGAGCAGAAACAAATTGGGGTATTATTGAGTTCATAGACGATATAGAACTCGAGTAGGTCTTTTTAGGAACTATTAGATGATTATTATTTGTTGATGACATGTTTATTCCTTTATATTATCATATTCTTGATCTTGCTTAAGATAACCACAGACTACTTTTGAAAGTTTTGATATTTTAGGTTATGAGCGCCAGGTCAATATCAAATATTTAACGAATTCTTTACTTGAGCACTTTGTTTAATGTTCAACACATCAGTGCCTCATCATAGATGTCAGTTACACCTAGAGGTAGGCCATCACCTGTGAGATTAGAGATCTCGCCTAAATTTCGGAGCTCTCCATTGAGAAATACATCACCTCTAAGACCACATAGTACACAACCATGGAAAAAATTACTCTACTTAAAACAACCTTATGCAGATAATTACATTGATGAATCGTTTTTGCTGCAGCTTAAGAGAAATACCACGGTTAAAAAGTATTCTTATTGGAAATTGGTATCTGATTTTTCCTTGATTGTGCTCCATATTTCGAGTCTTGCGATAGTTGTACTTTTCTTTACTGGAATATACACAGAAAAATGGGATCCTACTCGAGGAACTGTAGTCAGTTGTGCATTTACAGCAGTAGCATTTACATTTGATCAATATATTACAAATAATGCCACACTGGCAGCAAAATCGCTGCAGATTGATTCGGGGCCTTATGAATCTACTAATCAAAGTCCCAGCATAAAGTCATTTTTTGTTATGATATTGATCATTTTGGTGATTTCACCTGTTCTTAAATCATTAACAAAATCTACATCATCGGATTCCATTTGGGCTTTATCTTTCATGCTATGCATAGCAAGTACAATGTTCCATGATTATGCCATGGACACATCAGTGGATCAATACCGTCCAATTCTTTCTACAAATATTTCTCTTTCCAATGCAATAGTACTAGCGTCTCGCCTTTCGTCTACAGTACAGGTATTTTGTTTCATTTTGTTTGCAATACAATTCAATGTGTTTGTTCCTTTATTCGATTTTTCAATCAGGAAATATCTTGTTGGTAGAACATTACATAGCATGCTAGTTTCCTCACTTGTTTTGATACTGTATTACTCAATTGTGGTGCTTTTTGATTATAAGGTACTTTTATACTGGATTTTGATCCACATTAGCATTGCTTTCGTTTTACCAGTATATTTCTTATTTTTGCAAAAATACAAAAACGAATTACAAGGACCCTGGGACATTGCAAAGCCTGTTATAAATTCTAAAAAGGCCATCTAATTACTTAATTTAGCATAGTTAATGAATATCACGACGTTTACATTTTTTATAAAAGTAGAGAAAAACGTGTCTAAATAAAAATGAAAAACGTAATATAAAGAATAGTATGTTTATATGTTTTAATTTTAAGGATATAACTAACATTCTATTAGATATGTCCATCTGGTATACTTCAATCTATTAGATATGACTTCAATAGAGTAGTATTATATAAACATGTCGCATATATGTCGTAAAGATGTCGTCGATATTTTCAACAAAGTTGAGTTTAAACATTAAATATAGATGTAAAGACTTTGTCCATCAGTATTAGATATTTGAAGATATGAGTGGAGAAAATAATCAATCAAACGATAATAGCAAACAGCCTAATACACTGGTACCACCGAAGCAGCAACAAGCTGTGCGACCCCAACAGGGAGCACCGAGAACACAACAACAACCTCAACAACAGGCTAGACCCCAGCAGCCTCAATTTTCAGCTGCAGATTTGAATAGAATCGTTTTGGAGTATCTTAACAAGAAAGGATATCATAAGACGGAATCGATGCTTCGTTTAGAGAGTTCAAATACCTCAACACCAGCAGTACCAGCAGTCACACCAGCTAACACGTCAATTGCTTCTCCAGCGGAGATTTCGAAAAGAGAAAAAGATTTGAAAGACAAGGTAGTTAAGAATGAAAGGGATCTTCGTGATTTAAGAGATAGGCAAATGAGGGTGGAACGTGAGTTGAAGGATTCGAGAGATAGGGAATTCAGATTAGCTAAAGAGAAAGAATTAAGAGACTTGCAGGATTTAGAAGAAAAAAAGAAGAGAGATAATGATCCTGAAGTATACATAAGGGCATATTCTATTTTAAGAAGCTGGGTTGAGACGTCCTTAGATTTATATAAGCCTGAGTTATCAAGAATGTTATATCCTATTTTCATTCATTGCTTCTTAGAGTTGATATCAAAGAACTTCACAACTCAAGCCAAGGTCTTTTTTGATAAATATAAAGAGGATCATACTATGTTACATGGCTTGGAAATTAAGAATTTGGGAGGTATATCTTTACCAGAACATTTAAAAGAGAACGAACTAGCACAAGCTTATAGAAACAATAAGTACAGAATTATGGTTTCTAAAACATCAATGAATTTACTTCTTTACTTTTTACATGAAAACGAAGCTGTTGGTGGTGCGATTATCATTCGTATTATTAATCAATACTTAAATCCTGTGATATCAACGACTAAGCCTGATAAAGCAGATTTGGAGGGTGAAGCTAATCCAGATGATGGTATTCCCGGATATATTACAAAAACAAATGAAATAGAAAAATTCAACGAACAACTGGTGAATTTGGGTAAAATGCCTTTAGATCCCGAAGTCCAAAAAGAGATAGAAGCTGAATTAAAGGTCAAAGATGAAAGGACAGAGCCTGTAAATGGAAAAACTTTGGTTGAAGAATTCCTGGAAATGACAGCTCCAGAAGATGATTCGCCAGCAAGAAGTTCCTTACCACTTCCGTTGACTGATGCATCAGATATAAAGAGACAAATATTAGCAGTTGAAGATTCAAGATCTAAAATCCAACTTGGAAGTGTCCAGGCAGCTGCTCCTTCTGTTTGCATGTATACATTTCACAACACTAATAATGACCTTTCATGTCTTAATTTTAATGATGATTCTACCTTAGCGGCTGCAGGTTTCCAAGACAGTTTTATCAAGTTATGGAGTCTTGATGGTAAGCCTTTGAAGTCAGTATTCAAAAGAGACAGTTATAATAATGATAATAGTCGTAAATTGATTGGACACAGTGGACCAGTATATGGTGTATCATTTTCACCTGATAACAGGTATTTATTATCATGTTCAGAAGATAAGACTGTAAGATTGTGGTCTCTTGACTCATATTCAGCTTTGGTTTCTTATAAGGGGCATAATCAACCTATCTGGGATGTTAAATTTTCTCCTTTAGGGCATTATTTTGCAACTGCTTCTCACGACCAAACAGCTCGTCTTTGGGGAACAGATCATATCTATCCTTTGAGAATTTTTGCTGGTCATATAAATGACGTTGATTGTGTAGAATTCCATCCAAATTCTAATTACGTCTTTACTGGTTCTTCAGACAAAACTTGCCGTATGTGGGATGTACAGAGTGGTAATCCTGTCCGTGTATTTATGGGACATACTGGTCCAGTTAATTGCATGGCGGTGTCACCAGACGGTAGATGGTTGGCTAGCGCTGGTGAAGATAGCGTAGTTAATATCTGGGATGTAGGATCAGGTAGAAGATTAAAGACTATGAGAGGGCATGGTAGGTCATCTATATATTCATTGGCATTCTCGAGGGATGGTACTGTTTTAGTCAGTGGAGGTGCTGACAATACTGTCAGAGTTTGGGATGTGAAGAAGAACACACAAGATGCGGGACCTGAACCAGAAGCATTTGTATTTGATTCGGCAAACGGTGCACCTGCTACGGATACTACCAATGGATCTAAGGCTAATGAAAAAGTAAATAGAAAAGAGATTATAGCCACCAGTGATCATATGACAGCATACTTTACCAGAAAGACACCGATTTTCAAGGTACATTTCACAAGAAGAAACTTATGTCTTGCTGGTGGTGGATTTATGGGATAAGTAATATTTAGTAGTAATATTCATGGCGAAATATAGAGTTCAAGCTTTTGAAGCAGTTTTGAATAAATATCTAATGGTTCTCATTCTAATCCTAATATTACAAATTATCTTTTTGACTAATATGGCTTATCAAAACCTTTATATATAACTTAGTGGCTATTTATAAACTTGGTGGTTTTTTGCGGATATTTACTAACTATAATCTCTGTCTGATGGTCCTTAAATTATTTTTTGCATTCTATATCTACTACAAGCTCTTATTAATTGAAATAGTATATTTAATACAAAAGCAATTAATTGCTAAAGAAATTAACTTAATACTTCTTGCTTGTCTACCCCACTCAAAAATACAGCTGTGGGTGAAAGAATGACGAATGGAGATATTTATCACTATTAATATTAATACTTTTTGCAGATGTTTGAAGTAGTTCTTCGAAGGACAATTGCAATGATACAATGAGTTGATTCTTAAATTCCTCTTTCTCAATGCTGCAAATAAATCCGAATTAAGATCAAATGTTGCATTGAAACTTCTTTGAAACTGTTGAAAATATTCTGAAACTATGTTTTTATGCAGATAAGTATTAGGATTATAAATGTGGGTGTTTCAGATTGAGGTGGAGTTACCTTGATCAAAAAATTTTGTGATATAAATAAGATCGCAATTGTATAATTAAGACTACCTAATAGAACAAGAACACATAATGGAAATTGACACAGTTGAACAGAGAGAAATAAGTGAAGATGACAATGATGAATATTATATCCCTGAAGGAATTGAATGGTCTGGGAATATTGAAAATTGGTTTACCATAGAGGGTGTGGAGAGAGCAAAACTGTTTTATCACAAAAAGAAATCGCAAGGTGAATCACATATTGAGGCACTTAATTTTTTAATCCTGGTGCAGCTTGGTTATGCTGATAGAAACTGTCAGAAAGTGCCAACTTTCAAGAAACTTGAAAAAAACGTTCTAATGCTTAACGAGTTTTTGCATTTGACGATTGATGGCCAATCCAGAGGTGGTCCACTTGATTTGGGGAATGATCAGCTTAACTTATTAGCAATTTCACTCTTTCGTATGGAAACAAAAATGGACGAGAAGTTTATGAAAATTGATGAAAGGTTTGATAAGATAGATGAAAGGTTTGATAAGATAGATGAAAGGTTTGATAATATAGATGAGAAGTTTGACAAGCTTAATAAAAAGGTTGATAGTGCTAATGCATGGATAGGCAATTTATATAAAGGGAGAGGAGGATCATTAGAATCTGGGCTTTCGTACAATGAGGTTATGAATAAAGAGAATAAATTTCCCTCTGATATTGGGTTAGCTCCATTAAGATCTTTGAATCAAATTTCTCATTTAAATAGAGGTGCAATTGATCCTTATTTAAATTTCTATGGCTTACCAGTTACAGGTAATGCAAAGGAAAAGCAAGACCGATTGGTGTCTTTTATAGGTGTTAGCAAAACTATCAGTATTAATGTTATCGGAGGCCAGCCATAAGGTGATTATTTTGAAAGTTACATAACTCCTCAGCTATTTGTTTGAATTTATTTGGTGATGTTGGGAGATAATAATAACTTGTTGTATTTAATATATTCGCTTTGTTTCCTATATATGGAAAGAATATTTTAGGAATAATACTTCTACTATGTTATTTAGTCTTTATATTTAATAAAATGATATGAAACCTTTATCTAGTGAGTATGTGAATGTTCCAGAGTAGAGCTTTATAAAAACTATTTCGTGTTGCTATTTATAATGATTAATGGAGGGATTTCATAGAATGGATAAAATTCTAAATATCTAAGTTACCAGATGAAAATGATAATGTAATAAATATTAATTAACGAAATAATTTTACACTAGACAAAGTCTTATTGACTAAATCAATGAAAATTTTGATATATACTTTTTCATGCGAGGGAGTCGGATAAAGTGGATTAAATTAAGGTAAGAATGGAAACAATTAATTCTATGTTCCTTTTGATTCTGGTTAAACAAAAATATTATAAATCTCACGATTCATAAAAAAGAATGCCCTTGTCATTTGTTTTTAGTAAATTAAATACGGGGATATGTTGGTTATCATAACCTTCGGTTATATCTTTAAGGAATATGATCTCTCCTACCTCTTATACTGCTCATTCAGTAATTCTAAATTAGATAATTATATTCTGTGATATTCATGGCAAATCTCTTGGCTGAAAATTCAATCGGCTCTTGCTAAAGCTAAAGATATTTAATAGTGGGCCATCTAAGTATTCTCTACAATGCACTATTTGGAACCTTTATGCAAGTAAGAACAAATTCGAAATTAGTCATTCCCTACTTGTTTCATATCCTTCCTTATAGACGGAAAGAATGTAAACGATATTTGGAAACTAATATAAGTCACAAGATATAGAAAGAATATTGCTTTCCTATATATAAAAATACCCCAAACTTCATTCCATCTGAACCTAAAATATCTGCATGTCTCTACAGCTCCTCAATAATTATCCTACTCTGTGTTTTTTTCGCTTAGCCAACGTCAACTTTTCCTTCTATAGTTGATTTACACCCATATATAATTATTATTATCTAAGTACATTAGCTCAATATTTCCATTTTAGTCCCTTAATAATGAAAAAATATTCTGCCTACTTCCTTTAGTAGTAATGACCTTCTTTACCTTGTTCTCAAATTTCCTAATTAGGAAATAGTATAATTAGGTCGCAGCTTTTGGAGGAGAATAATATGGTAAACTCCATGGATTCACAGGACTATAAATAGGAGCTATAATTACCTATCGTTGTTTTATTTGGTTTTTCATATTTACTATAGATTATTATACACCATGAAGTTATCCACAACTGCAATTATTACAGCATTATCAGCTGGTCTTGCTAATGCCGTAGAATCACAAGATGTTGCTTTCTTAACTGCTTTAGTCAGTGATTTTTCATCTAATAAAAAGGAATACTTAAAGTTCTTTGCCACTGCTCCACCTCCAGCTGAGATAACACAAATTGCTTTACAACTCACCACATATACTGATGATTCCTACACCACACTTCTCGACAATTCCTCCTTGGATATCCTGAGCTTAGAATCATATGCTACTAACTTACCTTGGTATTCTAGACTTGCTTCAGAGGCTCATTTCACACTATCCGGAGCCCTGGGTAATAGTGGAAGTGCAACTGCTAGTGGATCTGCAAGTGAAAGTGCCAGTGGTAGTGAATCAAGTAGCAAATCATCAGCAACTTCATCTGGTTCATCATCTTCATCAAGTACTTCTAGTGCTGGTGGAAGTTTACTTTACTGTTCTTCGGGGGCAGTACTTGGAGCCATTGCTCTTGCTTTATTCTAATATCTGACATATACCCTAAACCCACTTATCATTAATACTAAAAATATTTAATAAATGCATTTAAACTGTTCTTGTAATTCTATTAGTCAATAAATGATGTACTTGATACAATTGGAGAAAAGGATGTCTTTCAGGTCTCCTTCGATTTAAATTTTTATTTAATTGGGAATTAATATAATATTAAATTATTCTAATTATGCTATGATGTTTGAAGATCTAAAGGAGCAGTAAGGAAAAGCATGATATATTGTAAATTCCATAAGAGATTATCTAGACAATCGACGGGAATATTATTAGTTACTGCCTGGGGATATTTTGTTCCATGATAGTAGGTACTATAAGTGTCAGTAACATGACTAATAAGGTATACCAAGTTTTTATTTAAGAGTGAAAATCCTCTTTCAAATTTTTCATTCTTTAGTGTGACTTTTCTGTCAATTCCACTAAGACTATTGATTTTCTCAGATTGTTCATGCAAATAAAACAATGGGTATTCCGAAATAGCATCCAGTTCCGAAGGATCCTTTATAAAGTAATCATTATTTTTAACAATGATTCTATACCTTAAGTATGTATTAGTAATTTTTGCAAGCTCTTCCATAACACTAATAATATATGATATTCCAGTATTTATTTGGAAAATATTTGCTTCATGGTCCTCTATCTCAACTCCGGATTGGTCCCAATTGAAATTCCTTAATCTGTGTTTATTATAATAACAAATATCTAGCAATTCTCTCCTGGAGATCGGAAATTCTAGCCCCATTATTTTAAATCTTATAGAGTTGTCTATGTTATCTATTGCAACCATTTGTTGTATAATCCTCGTATGCTCATTCAATGTTTCAATTATTGATGGATAAATTGATTGCTTTAATACATCTTTTATTGGAATCAATTGTAATTCTGCAATCTCGATATCTTTAGCAAGGGTTTCATTTAATGATGGGACTGCTTCATCGATTTCATGTGTTAAATCTTCAATTCTATGCTTATATGTAATTACCTGTTTTGAGATACTCTCGTTACTATTTTTGAGCTTAGAGATTTCATTCTCTAAAAATGCAATTTGGCTAGTAAGTCTTTTAACTTTGAATTCAATCGTCTCGTGGTCTTTATCCGCATCCAAAATATGTATTAACTCACTAATTCCATTTTCAACCTTTGACTTGGATATAATAAGTTCATTAAAAGAGTTGGTCAAAGATGCAAGAGATCTAATATCATTGTACTTATATGACGTTGATGTGGTTTTATGATGCCTCAAATCTTCTTCTTGGGTCAAATTTTTAGGCTCAGTCTTTAAGAACCTTTCTATTGTAAAGTATTTGTCATTAATATTAAGAATTACAGAATTGTCTGTAAAAAAGTCTTCTTCGTCATCTAGTTTAGAACCAAATAGGATCAACTTAGATAAATCAATATGAAGTTCTTGATGTAATTGCCAATTTCCATAAGACTTCAACTTACTCGAAACTAAACTCTGCTTTACCCATACTTTTATCTTAACTTTCTGACTATTACTATTGGTGAATTTAGGTAGTACTACTTCAAAATTAGGATTCATGTTAGATTTTACTACCCCACTTACAAATATAAGATCCTCTCCTCCTGGGAGATTATGCAAAGACACAAAAGAGTCTACCAATTTACGATTATTCAACAGAAGTAGTTCAAGATGACTTTTCTGGTCCCCTATCAGTGGAATTTGCTGTATTAAGCTGTTTTTTCTAGATGACTTGCTTGGTGTGTTCTCCGGAGAAATCTTATCTGTGGTGTCAGCTTGTGGTGAATTCAAATTGTGGTCAATGTACAAATTCCTAAGCGATATCAGCCTGATATTCCTGATCTTCTGATCGCTGTATCGTATCATTTTGGTTTGTTTGACTCGTTCACTGTTCGATTTGGGTAATATTTGAGGTAGTTTAAATAAATAATCGAAAGAATCGGACAAAAATTGATAATGATAACGTCTTTAATAATATTTTATATTAAGAAATCTACACACTAAACAATCTATTCACAATTAGTATGAGTAGTTCAAGTCCTCCGAATATACTATTTTGCTTATCCCACTTTTGTGAATTACATGGCCCGTCAACAATAATATGTTCTCAATTTACAACTCCAGAATCTAAGAGTAATTATAAACTTCCATCATTTAGTAGACTACAGACTTGTGCTTCATGTAAGCTTATCCTACCTGATGACTCAGTGAACTTGGAATCGACTTCGGTTGCAAGCATAAAAGGTGTAGATAAAGAGTTATCGTTTATATCAAATCAATACCCAGTTTCTGAGAAGAGATATACTTCGTTGACAAAATTGGTGATGAAAGCGCTTTCAGTGGAAACAGCATCTGATATATCAAAACCTATGTATTTTGGTGATACTGTTAATGGATATTGTTTGAATAAAGTATTCAAGATAAGAGATGTGGGTGCTCGTGGGGGAGAAAGAAAGTACATATTTATGGTTGTATGTGATATAGAGACTGGGTTATTACAGAACTGGGAGGTAATATCGAGTTATTTTGATGAAATGATATCCCTTCTCCAGAAAAAAGTGGAGGAAATTGCAGAAAGGGTAGGTAAATCAAATAGTGGTACAGAATTAGACAATGAGAGATATCTAAGGAGATCAGTAATAAAGCCAAGATCTTTGGCTGAACTTACTGATGATCAAGAAATATTTGTTAAACTTCATCTATGGGGTATTGAGCTAATGAAGGATATAATGGCATAAGGATACAACGGAATAAGCATATGGATCGTATTGTGGGAATTTGACAGAATTTAATTTGTAGAGATTCGTTTCATTTTTAACAGTTTTATGAAATTTGTGTTAATGGTTGATTTAAGTATATTGTATGTTGTTCATTGATTGCTTATGGACTTAACTAAATTATTATTACAAGAAACACTTGTGTCCAGATATATTGATAAATTATCACTAAGGCATTTCATTAGTTCCAAATTATTGCAGAAGTTGGTGCCATCTACAATCGTGTGAGTAATTAAAGATTTGATTATTAACTTGAAATGTTATTGAGTGTTAACTTTGTTCTATTTGTAGAACGCTGTTCAGTTAAAGATTTAATCAGAAGTCACTCTCATATTCCCTCATAATAGGTAACTAATATGCAATTAATGGAGAACTATTAAATGTTGCCAACGAAGAGCTTCATAAATAAGCAGTAGAAATTAACAACTCGTCTATATAATTAATGATTGGAAATATCTCATTCCTGGAATATCAGATTGATCAACTGGCAAATTGTATAATTCACAGAATTTTTAAACTTAACAGCCTAATTCTTTGAAGCTTATATTTTTTAACTAGAAGTCAGTATTTGGAAACAGTATGGCTAAATTGTAAGTGTGACTATATAAGCTTGATATTAAGTTTACAAAATCTATGACGTTGTTGCGGTTGCCCGATCTTTAAGTTGGGCATTTAAACTAAAATTGACTTCACTTAAATCTTTAGGTTTCTGATTGTCTAGTCTATACAAAGTTACATTTCTTTTGAAAGTGCTTCTTTCGTTATCTGAAAACATGTCTTAGCTGATTGCAACTTTTCTGTCCCCTTTTTCGCTACCATTCGGGTGTTGCCGCCATATCTCTATTAACACCATACTCAAGTTCTAAAGACGTAATTTCTCAGAACTAGCTTTCAGCTTTCACACTAATAATATAGAAAGAAATCAGACTCATTTATCATATCTATAAGCTATAATAATACAGCTTTAGAAACATTTGGGCCCTTGTGCATAAAACCAATCTAAAATCAAAGCATGACAATTGCCTTACTTGTCTTACATTCGTCAATTATTGATGTTTTGTAGTAAGATTATTGCCCCATGCTTATTTTTATTCTTTAGTTTTTTTTGGAATTGGTTGTTTGAAAAGTAATTTTCTCGATATCCTAGATAGGTATGGTTGAAGAAACCAAAACTTACTGAATGTATGTCCATTATTTATTATTCTTAATTTTTGGTCATTATATTTTCCGGAACATAGAGATAATTGAACTTTTCTTTCCATTTCTGTACCCAATCTGATAAGTACAGCGAATGTATCTCCTTAAAAGTACCAAGTAATTCTGAAAGAAGCTTTGGAAATGTTTTACTTATGATAAAGATTTGAAAATTGTATCTGCCCAAAATGATCAAAATTCTTGTCTTTTATGAGTAAAAGCTGATCAGATTTATTATGTAATATGACGATATATTTGACAATAAATTAGAGCGTGTTGTAGATAATGGAAATGAAAAAAGAGGGTGAAACTAGATACCCACTTTATGTACTTGAATCATATATCTAATGAAATGTCCTTTTACTCCGTTTTGGAACTCTGAAAGAAACCTATAGTTTACATAGATAAATTACTCTCAACTCCAATTATAAAAAAGTGATGAATTTATCTTTAACATAAACTATTTATCCTATGAAAATTTTTTATATTTCAAGTTGTATATTATTTTCAATCCTAGTTTGCTTTGCTTAATGAAAGTTCATTTGTAAATTAGCCTACAGTTACATAAATTACACAAAATGTGGCATTATGCATAATTACGAGGATGTTCCATACTTTCCATATTAGCTGCTTTTTTATGCATTATTTACTTAGATACCATATATATTTAAAGAAAGGATTAGCTGAGAAGAAGAATATTGTTCTTCGAATTAATGGGCAAACAATTATCGTACTCTATTACAAAACATCCCTTATATAAAGCTGTTAATCG
This sequence comes from Schwanniomyces sp. yHRVM31, assembly GCA_030462985.1. Classification (NCBI taxonomy): domain Eukaryota; kingdom Fungi; phylum Ascomycota; class Pichiomycetes; order Serinales; family Debaryomycetaceae; genus Schwanniomyces; species Schwanniomyces sp. yHRVM31. The sequence continues at coordinate 18,220 of JAKVQU010000162.1, forward strand.
GTGTATCAATCCATCATTAAATGACTATTATGATTACAGAACGTTCTATCCCTCGTGGAATGTAACTGATTGTAAAAGATTAACATACCATAAAATTATTGAAGAAGTTTTTAATATATCGGAAAATCATGTGCAAACTTTTATTGAAAGGAATAGACCACTAAGGTTATCTTTGAAATTTTATGAAGATTTACTTCATTTTGACTCAGAATTCTGCAAGGACCTAGCGTACTTTGTCTTTAGTTTGCCAATTTTAGAATTTGATATTCATATATTAAATTATATTACACGTAGTTCTAGGCCAGATAATATTCTCAGTAGTAACATTGGAAATTTCAATTTTGAGAGTCAATTAGCAAATGAAATTGAAGATATCGAAATCTGGAATTTCTTTAGATATCTTGTTGATAGTTCCAAGAATTTTGATATCATTGAAGGGTTGACTGGAGTAGTATTTTCACCATACTGTGATGCATTTAATAGCACTTTAGCCAACCCAAACCGTGTATATACATTTTTAACTTATGTTGTTGATCCACTATGCTTTTTCATAAACACTACGTTAGGAAAAGAGGTATATCCACTTTCATCAAATGAATACATTAGCAATCATCACGTAAGAGGTCCATTTTTACTGGACCTATTCTTGACTCTTAGGACGGAGTCAAGGTTGGGATAATAGTCGATGTGTGTTGCATTGTTGAAGTGAAATCATTTCCAATAATGTCTACTTACTCAGGGCCTATGGAAGGATCAGGAATTTTCACTATCCATTCATTCCCTGACATTTTGAGAGAGGGATTTATGCAAATGACATACAACAAAACCAATTATGGAGTTATGACAGATACTTATACAACAGTTATTTTGCAAATTGATCTTGATTTATTTGGAGAGAAAAGAGAAATACTCTATGAAAGAGCAGAACTAATACCCTTGAAGTACAAAATTGTAAATAATTTGTCACATTTTCCAAGTATTAGAATGACCCTACTTTATCACTTTTGTAAGTCCTCTGTTGTTTCGCTCGATGAATTGAATGAAAGGAAAAGAAGAATATTTGAGTTTAAAAAATATTGGGACATATATTATTGCAATCTGCAAGTGGTATCAAATTTTACACAACTCCCGAAGAAGGTGATGTGGGGTGATCAAGAATCAGTTATTCAAAGCGGTATTTGTAATTCACAAGTATTTAAGTTAAATGCAGAAATATTTAAAAATTCTTATCGGTAAAATAGAAGATGAAAAGAAACTTGTTGTTAAAGTGTATGACGCTGACCTTTCTATACAAGCCAATAAGAAGGATGAAACAGATAAAGCTTATTTTCAAGCTCAATATGCTTACAAGAACACTTTTACAGTGGAACATCTGTTTATACAAGAGATTCATGAAGACATAGAATTTAACAGTTGTTATATCCCTCATAGGACTGGATCAATTACAATTATGATAGACGAAGAAATAGCTGCAGAAGGATATTTTAATCTTTCCCATTATATTGAATGTAAGCCACTCCCTCGAGACAAAGAAACCTACAACAAAGCAAGAAAGCAATTAGAAATTATTCACAGTCATGGAATAATACATGGCGATATTGCAAAGCGGGATATTCTTTATTCACAAGATGGAAATGTATATATCATCGATTTTCAAAATGCTAGAAGGGAGAATGCATCTGGGTATCAGAACTTTAGCAAGGAATTAGATATGGATAATTTAAATAGAATATTCCACTCACCAACAGATTATTAATAGCTAATTTTAGATAAGCGCAGATCTTATCTAAAGTTTCTATTGTGAGTCTATATTAAATATATTAATTTAAGTCTCCTGGAGGAAAAAATAGTCTTATTGATGAAATCTCGAGGGAGCTATTCTGTTTTTATGACCGAAATAATATTATTACACTTTGAAATAAGACTGGTGGATTGTTGACTTGTTGGTTATGTATATATGTAAACAAAGTATGATACTTATGAACACCTTACTTTGATTTCTCAAAATTTCCATTTCCTCATAACTTTTAAATTTTAATTGAATTACTCCACATTTTGAACTTATCCTTAGTGAAAGAAATAACCTTTACCACTAAGTAAAGCAAATGTGAAACAACCACAACCTCATATATTGGAATATTACACAAAATCAAAAAGTAGAAAGTAGTAGAAATATATTCTTTCCATTGACATACCTAATTGCAGTAATTAGCGCATATTCGAAAGTTATGATTTAGATTCGGATTAGTAGAATATTTCAACGAATCATAGTCGTCAAGACGGTAGAAAAAACATCCCACTACAGTTGCCTTTTGCAAAACTTGAAACATAAATTATAAACAGTTATAATTTCTTAATTTGTTTT